>JABUQX010029331.1:0-22500 GCA_015478945.1 Trachelipus rathkii | reverse complement strand
TTCTTAGATTTAGTTGAAGGGAAAGAGCGTGGAATGTCATGCCAAAGAGAATCCCCTTTGTAATGGTGTAAACACACTCTAAGGGACGCCGCCAACAGAAGCAATAGTCATTCCATAGGAAATCAAAGAAGTACGACCGCAAGTTCTACCAGTCAGCAGTACTATAAGCGATACCTCACCTTAATTGGAGGTCTTTCCTGCGAAAGATTTAAAAAGATAGTAATATAAACGGAGATAAGAAGGTAATCGGAGGATCCCACAGGAGGAAAGAATAAACAGAATAAGGAGAAGGAATAGTGGTTAGGAAATGGCTTAGAATATTGGGGTCATCTTCAAGGCAAGTAGGAGTTCGAGGTCATTCTGGATAGAAAAGTGGTAAGCAAGTTTACCAGCTGTTGTATCTTGAGGATTTGAGGAAAGCAATTGGCGGTGGTGAATGCTGAAATCACAAGGATTGATGATTTTTCAGAGATAAATGAAGAAGTGAGAATATGTTCTTATTTGAAGTCTAAGTATCTGAAAAATTTAGGATAGTCAGTTGAGTTAGAAAACAGATGTACAGAACAGAGGATTTTGGTTGTAGATTGACAGGAAAACTTAATCCACAAGGTGGAAAATTCCAAAGACTCCAAATCAAAGGCACGAGAAAAAATACCATCGGGTACATAGGCACATAGACACATAGACACATAGACACAGGGACAGATAGACACTTAGGTACATAGGCACATAGGCACATAGACACATAGACACATAGACGCATAGACACATAGACACTTAGGCATATAGGCACATAGGCACATAGACACATAGGCACATAGGCACATAGGCACATAGTCACATAGACACATAGACACATAGGAAAATAGGCACATAGGCACATAGACACATAGACACATAGACACAGGCAAATAGGCACATAAGCACATAGGTATATAGGAGCATAGGCACATAGGCACATAGACACATAGGCACATAGACACATAGGCACATAGACACATAGACACATAGGCACATAGACACATAGGCACATAGGCACATAGGCACATAGAAACAACAACTGCCTTTGGATGAAAATTGAGTAAAGAGACAATAAGGATCAGCAGAGTAGAGTTTGCCATATGAACACTCAAACATCTGAGTTTCATTTAGCAATACTAAATGAGGTTTAGAGGAGGAGAGGTAATGTTCAACATAGTGGAAATTATATTTAAAAATCGTAAAGGTTGCAAAAACCTTTGTTGAAAGAAAACCATGCGTCAGAACATGATTATACATCATATACTATATATATATATAACTCTATATATTAGTATTATAATATATATATTATATAATATAATACTATAATATAATATATATATATATATAGTATATATATATAATATATATAGCCCATAATATATTATATTTATTATACATATATATAATATATATATATCATACTATATATTTATATATCATTATATAAATTAGTATATTTCAAAAAATACTGATATCAATCAATAATCATACTATTATATATACTATATATATATATATATATATATATATATATATACTATATATACTATAATATTATATATATATATATATATATATATTATATATATATATATATATATATTATTTTATATATAATTATATGATTATATTATATAATATATATATATATATATACTTATATATATCTATATATATATTTATAGAGTATTATATAATATATATATAATAAATATATATCGGGTGCGGTGCAGTGCGTGGTGCAAAAAATTTTGTGGTTGCGGTGGCGCGTCTCCCGTGGTTCCTCCGGTGCGTTGCGGTGAGGTGCGCATTGGCAAAAGAAGGCGGTGGTGTGGTGCGGTCGGTAAGATGACGGTGGTGCGGTAGATGGGTGCTGACTCGTGGGACGCGACCATCTTTTGTGCGGAGCGGTGCGAGTTGCCACAAATTATCCGGCCTGCACATCTGCGGCCAACACTTAATACTTAATATATTATATATATATATAATATATATACACTATATATATATACTATATTATATTATAATATTTTATCATATACTATATTATATATATATATCACTTATTATAATAATACTATAATCTATATATACTCTCATCCCAAATGTTACTGATACTACTATATATATTATACTTAACTTATATACGATGGAATTTATATGTGCTGAATGAGTTTCTTCTTTTAGAAATATCTTTTAAGAACTCGTTCTTTTACGCAAGATATAAATTGCAATCGTTAAATGGGTAAAATTATTACCTTTGAATTTCGATTGTTGATGAACTTCATTTGAATCATAATGATTACTTGTTAATTCACAGTTGCAGATTCTAAGAGAAGTTTTCTTATAAACTTACTCAAACTATTTTATTCAAGAGGTGTTAATATCTTTCTTTTTACACTCATAAACACTAAATCTCAAATAACAAACCATCACATTTGTGTCCACTCCTTAAATACGAATTTTAAAAGCTTTTCACAAAAAACTGAACACATTTATTATAGATTTTTGAGCCCTTCTTATTTGCTCTTCAAAGCAGTTAAACTTCATAAAAAAAAAAATAAAAGTGTAAAACAAATAAAAAAAATAGTAGGTAAGAAAAGAGGAGAAATGAAACAATTCTAAAATGTGTCAAGAAAAGGAAACTTTTGTTGAAAGTTTTCAAATGTTTTGAGCCAGTTTCGATTAGTTTTTGCAATATTATTTAGGAATTTGGATTTGGAACTTCCCAGTGACCAGACAGGCAACCATTAGGAAAAATGAAACCAACTGATACTCCAAATAATAATAATAATATTAATAATAATAATAATAATAATAATAATAATAATAATAAAAATAATAATAATAATAATAATAATAATAATAATAATAATAATAATAATAATAATAATAATAATAATAATAATAATATAATAATAATAATAATAATAATAATAATAATAAATGAATATTTATACTAATTTGCAGTACTTATCTACACTGTTTTAGATAAATAATATATATATATATAATATATTATAGTATATATATATCTATATATATATATCAGTTATATATATATATATATATACTATTATATATATTATATATATATATATATATATATTATATATATATATATATGGTGTTTCAAGACTTTATCGACAAACTGATATGGTAGATAGGTTATGTGTAGGTCAAACAATTTCGCTAAATGAACAATCTCACCCGATGCTCCCAGAGGGGCGATTCGCATCGGACGAGTTCCGGCCCGCACATGAGCACCATGTTTGGTTAAAAAAAATGAAACCGTATTACAGGCATTACGTATTGTTACTTATTGATGCATGGTTACAATGTATGCTTAACAGTCGTCGCCTTCTTCGCATGCGGCACAGGCCTAGATATCGACCTAGCCTTAGTAACGAAACGCAACTCTGTCGAGCACGTGTGGGTCCTGGTTGATGAGGTTGAAGGTGTCCTGTATTCTATGCAGTAGATCCGCTTACTGACTACGGGCGTTGCATAAACGATACCCTTAACGTGCCCCCATAAGTAGAAGTCAAGGGGAGTCAGATCCGGCGACCGCGGTGCCCAGGCAACGGGTCCCACCCGGCCTATCCATTGTTTGCCGAAGTCAACCGTGAACTGTGCCCGAGCCATCGGATGAAGAAGTGGGGAGAGGGCCATTTCATTGCTTGGAACCAGATATACGGCGCACCGGCCGGACATTAGGCCCCGAGGATGGTCCTGAAACGTTCGTCTTGCAGGAACTGTAGATAGACCGCACATGTTAGCCATTTGCGGTGAGAAACGACTGGGACCTAACAGGTGTTGCGCCAACAATACCTGCTCAGATGTTGACGGAGAACCGGTGTTCGTGACAACTTGCGGCTATAGCATGCGGGTTCTCATAGTCCCATACGTGGCTATTCCTGGAGTTGAAATAGCCGTCCCGTGTAAAGATCTCCTCATCTGTGAAGAGGGCGTATCGGGAAAAGGCAGCATCCTGTGAAGACTGCCGGAGAAACTACCGTACAAAGTCTAGACGCGGTGCATAGTTGGCAGGCCCCAAAGCTTGTACCCTGCCACAGGTTGGTTACGAATGGACGGTTGTACTCCCGAGATTCTCACACTGTTGGTGGCTTACGTGCATAGCTGGGCCACACTACGCGTGCTAGAGGACCGGTTGTTGATAAACATTTCGACTACGGCATCCTCTAAGAGTGGTGTCCGCACAGCATGAATGCCATCACCGACGTTGCCATAACCGAGTGTACCCGTCTCCCGCAGGCGTCGTACGACGGACGCAAACGTTTTATGGTAAGGATGTCTTCTGTTGGGGTCCCGTTCCACGTAGATGAGACGGGCCCCATGATCATTCCCCCTCGCCTCACCATAACACATCACGATGTCTGTGAGTTCAGCGTAGCTGTACCTTATGTTTATAGCAACACGCACAGCACTTTAAAATAAAAACGGGCACCGTGTAACTGCTACCCACGCGTATAGGACCTCTACACATCACGTACACATGTGATCTGCGCAGCGTCTTCCGATGCGCATATCCCCTTCTGGGAGGCCTTGGGGGAGAATGTTCATTAAGCTAAAAAGTTTCACCTAAGTACGTAAGCCTATCTACCCTATTCAATTTGGTCGGTAAGTTTTGAAACACCTGCATTGTATATGCATATTACTATATTATATAATATATATATATATATATTATATATATATTATCTATATATTATAATATTATATACTATATATATATATATATATTTATTATATATATATATATATATATAATATTATATACCTATATATATATATATATATATTATATATATAGTATATATTATATATATATATAATATAGTAATTTAATAAATATGATATATATATTATATATTAAAATTCATTTTTTACAGTTAATACCGCAGCTCACGAGCAGAACCCTATTCAAGGAGGGGTGTACTCATTCTTATGACTGAGTAAGACGCAGCTAAGCAGAAAGAGAGAATTTACCAACATTTTTAAGTCTGACCACTTATGAACCTGGGACTCTCGCTCTTGTTGGCGAGTTGCTCTTATCAGGTGACTACCGGGTTAGAGGATAGTAAGATTTCCCTTACTTCTGTCTATCAGTCAAAGAGTTCCTTTTGGTATGTTAGAACTGTGCCCACATACCCAGTCAACATTCACTTACCAGAGACTAAAGGAGTATTTTTTCACAATTGTGTGAGTATTGAGAACCCCGGACTTGTTCGTTGTGGTGCCTCTTTCTTTCCAGCTACTTCTTGTTCTGTGGACTCCTTGCCTCTTCTGTCTCTTTCCTCTCGCATTTACATCTTCCCTCTTCTTTAAAGCCCAGTTCTGCGCCTCACCTGGAGAGTTTGCGTTAAGTAGGGCTGGGTGGTCTCCTTTTTAACTTCTGCGCCCCTCCTTGAAAAGGGGCCCTGCCGTGAGAACAGTCGAAAGTCAAAAGGAGGAACTACTAAAAATTAAATTAAATTAAATTAAATCGAACACCGACCTTGTATAGAGAGAGGTTGTTAATTAAAATTACACCAATATATCCATGAAAATTAAAGCAAACGTTGATACGCTTAAAACTATGTGGTGAACACATACAAGCGCACAAGTATAGCCAGAACTATTATAAGTAATAAAATTATGAAGCAAGGTGGTGCTGAAATAATAAGACAGGGGGAGGGGGGAGGAGCACAATTGATCAAATTAAATGTTAAAAAAAGCGAAAAAATATTCTTAAAACTATCTCAAGCTTTTGTCTGAGATAATCACCAAGACATCGTTGCAGGAGCTATCTGAGTACGCAACATAAGGGGAAAGTTTTCTAATCTTTATTATGAAATTTTGGTTGGTTTGTTGTTTTTGGATTTAATAGAACCGGTGAAATATTTTGAAGGCAAGCAAGAATTGAATTCTGCAATTAAGAATCAAGCTACATCACCCTGAAATTTTGTCTGAAATTGTTATGTTTTTGATATAGAAGATTCAGTATTTTTCTTTGTATATGTATGGCTTATATTTTTGTATAGTAGAGGTAATTGATGAATATTTTATAGTTTAGTTACAAACAAATTTATGGCCTCTCAATGGGTTCTCCTTTATCTCCCACTTTTAAGCAATATATTTATGGAACTCTTTGAACAGCCGCTACATTATTCATCACCCTTCTCTTTCTAGTGCCACATTGGCTTCTTTATGTGGACGACGGTGTTCTGCGCACTCCAAATTGACTTAATATAAATTCATTTTTACAACATATCATAACGTTCATCCCGTATCTTCCTTCACACAGGAATACCTATTAACTCTTCTCTACCTTTTCTAGATACTTTATTTCATGGAAACCAACTCTCAACATCATCATTTTCTTCATCTCAGAAACCCACTTCTTCCTTCCTCTTATTTACATTGGTTTTCGACATATTACATGTACACACCAAAATTAGCTACATAATGCCTTCTATTTTAGAGCCCTCGAGTTTGCTCTCTTCTATCTCTCAACTAGAACACCAATTCTTTATCTACTCTTCATCAAACTAATAGTCTTCCATATGTCATTCAATTTCGGCATTCGCAAAGCAAACAAAAATTCTATTAATAGTAACCTCTTCATCTCACACCACTTTTTCTTATCTTCCCATTCCTTATAAGTTAAATCATCAATTAAAAGAATATTCTCCCAAATATTTCGATTTATAAAAAATAATTATATTCCCTGAAAAAGTTTTTAACCCCTGTAAAATTAATTACGTATCAAAACGCATGCATTTATAAAATTTCCCTGCTATGCCTGTCCATCTGTTTACATCGGCGAGAGACTAATGATTCTACCTGAGAGTTTACCAACATAAAATATGATCTTATCAACGACTCTCCTAATTCAGCTTTAACAGTTCGAATCGCACGACCATGGAAATTCAATATAAATTCAGTTTCTCCATTGAAAATATAGCAACAAGTTATGAAGAGCGAATAATGAAGTCGTCATATTATAAATTATGTGTGATATTTTGAATAGAATACCGGCGCGAAATAAGACTTGACATAGTCAAAATCTGATCTCCTAAATTTAGGATGCCTTAAGGATGTAAAGAAGAAGGATAACCAACTAAATTGAACAATATCTTTCATTTAACTTTTTTTATTTTTGTATATTCTTGTCAGGGCTGCGGAGCCGGCAAATTTTTTTCCGGCTCCGAATCTGGCTCCGGCTCCGGTCCGGCTCCGGCTCCGTGCTCGGCTCCATTCATTTTTTAAATTACCCGCTCCGACTCCGGCTCGGCCCAGTCCTTTTAAATTATCGGCTTCCGACTCGGCTCCGCCTCCAGTATTTTAAAATTGCTCGGCTCCGGCTCCGGCTCCGGCTCCGGCTCCGGCTCCAGCATTTTAAGATTGTTCGGCTCCGACTCCGACCTCTAGTTATAATTCATTTTTAAATTCACAAATATGAAATCATTAATTCTCTATTACAAAATTTTTATGGTTTGATGAAATTGATGTTTGTTAATGACATCTTTATTAACTTAGAATTAAAAACTTAGAAATATTTTATAGTAAAAACAATTTTTAAAGCAAAAATAATTCACCTTCTTCCTAAATTTTAATACTATTCCTCTTCGAACGATGAAAACTGCCTGTACATTTACGTATAATAATTTTACTAAAAAAAAAATTTTATTTTTTTTTTAAAAACGCGAAAAATTATATTTCAGTTTGACCTTATAATATTTCTCTGAACTATGAGTGTCTGAAACGTACAGATCATTGTAATATAATTTTATAAAAAACATTTTTTATTTTAAAAAAAAAAAATATTATAATTCACTTTCTTCTATTTACAAATAATTTCTTTTTTGAACTGCCTTAGCATATGTACCATAAATTTATCCAAAACAATTTTCGTTAAAAATACAAACTTCTTCAATAAAATCCTGCTTTACGATCGCCTAGATCCAATTTTACTATACTTGTTTAAAGCAAAAAGATAAGCTTCTTCAAGTATTCAACGTTGACTAGGAGGAAAGCATGTAATTTATAAGCGCCCATCTTGAAAAATTTAGGATTAGTTAGGAAATCTACTCTAATTAACTGTTAATCTTTAATGTCCGGATTGATTATTTATGTTTATTTTCATTCTAATGCCTTGTGGAATTCTAAAATTGTATATTTCAAGAGGATTTTTAGGTTAAGGTCTTTACTGGTAGATTGTCTTTTTTCACTCGCTTTTCGGCATGCTCCAATTTGTCAAATCTTTACCTCTTCCATCTACAAGGATACCACAGGCGGAGGCATTCCTGCAAAACTGCTGAACTATACTGACTCCGACCAGATTTCTCGATGTATTATTCATTTTAAATGTCTAGTCCACAAGGAACATTCAAGCTTTTAATAGTCAGAATTTTAGTTTCTGAGGAAGACACTGAACTGTGGACCAACAAAGGATGGCGGCAAATATTTTGTTTTCAGTTAACCTTCTTTCCCTTCTTTCTATGAATTTATGTAATTTGATAAAAATCAATTCTCTATAAAAAAAAATTCTGCAGTCAAGACTTCTGATTGAATATTTGTGTTTCGATTTGTTCCACTAACATCGGAGAGATAGAAAGTTCACGGAAGTACAGCGGCAAAGCATCATATTATAGCTCTTTCTAGTTCGCAAAAGCCTTTCGAGCAAAGACATGTACTTCTCCATCTTGTCTTCTTGATCTAAGATTGAAACTTTTCAGATTGACGCTTTCAGACTTCATATAATGTGGGAATTCGGCGTTGCTTGCTGTTTGCTTTGCCTTGCTTATAAGATGATATTGCATGAAGTATGCTGAGACAATCACGCACTGCTAACGTAAAGTATGAACTCCAAGCCTCATTTGCGCAATGTTAAAAATATATTTCGGACCATAGTCTTATCATAGTTTTATCAATTTCATTCTGAAATCAACTATTGGTTCTTCGTTTTGACATTCAAAAAATCAGTATCACATTTACGCTTCCTGTTCATCCTCATTACCCTTATTTAATTTTTCAACTGTACTGATCATGTTTGATGCGGTATCCGTAACTAAACTAATTACTTGCCTCTTATTATTTCGAATTCTTTTAAACCGTCAATAACAAGTTCTTGGATATATTAGCTGAAATGTTGCGATTTAGTATCTCTTACTGCTAACGTTTTATTAATATTGTTTTTATCTTCGTCCACATATGTAATATTAATAGCAAAATAATTTACCTTTGCCCTTGTGCAAGCATCCATATTTAAATGCACGAAGCGTCCCTTTAAGCAATTTTTAAGTATATTATTTTGCTTATCGGCTTTTTCAGAACTGTTTTTCGAATATCTTTTCCCTGTCTAAAGGAACTTCCAGTCTATCGAACTCGTCTCACATAATGCTTTTAAATCCTGCTCTCTGCAAAAATCCAATGGGCACAATCTTTAACAACCATGTATAACAATTATAAGTTTGAATTCTTTCCCATTTGACAAAAGACAGAAAAGTTTTCTTAACAATTGAAAGAAGTATCCACTTTAGTCTGAGTTTTTACAAAAATAAAGGATTCCATTTCCTGGAACAGCTTTTCTGCACCTTCTTCTTAACCAATGCAGCAGTTGAGATGAGAGCGTTTTAAATGTTCGCATTAATTTAAAGATCCAGTAGATGTATCTGTGTGGCCCCATGAGTAACTGGTGGTTTGGTAAACTCTTTAAATCATGATCGAACTTGACTATTTCCCATTAACTGTGTTAACTATTTCATAATTTACAAAATGTAAATACTTTTATCTTCAGAGAGAATAAAATATTCAAGTACATGAGGTGTTTTTGATTTTGGTTTAGTTGACGTTGATTATCTAAGGATAATAACTAATTAATTAAAGTTACCGACAGAACAGTATAGATTCGTTTTTAGTTCTTCGCAATAAATTAAATAAGCACTATTTCTGAAAAAGAGGAATTATATATAGTATATATATCATACATATATATCATATATCATATATATATCATATATTATATATATTAGTATTATATATATATATATATATATATATTATATATATATATATATAGTATATATAGGCCGAAATCACTTCGACAGTCATAGAAGGATTAATTAGAGCACTTTCCTCGTAGTTGGTTTATATATGTGATAGTTAGATAAAAATACAGATACGATTTCATTAAACAATGTATAAAGTCAATGGTGGGCATATATCAACGTCTAGCACTATTATGAATACACAGACATAACTAATAAGATAATGCACTAATTCCCTATCCTTAATTGACCTTCCGGCCTTTGGTTAAATCTAACAAATAGCGTAGGACTTCCTCACGGTATGAGGTTCACTACTCAACTCCCGGGCGTGATTAGGTGGCGTCCCTTCAGGACCCAAGCACCAATCATAACCCTTGTCTGTTTGGCACTCTTTTCCTCCGCGAAGGAAAAGAGGCGCCAAACACTTGACTTTCAAATAATGTACAGAGTGATAAGTATGACAGAGGCCACCAATTTATCTGCAAGTCGATATGCAATAAGGCTTTGCATAGCCTCTTACAGAGTGCATGACTACTCTAGACCTCCATGCTATTGTCTTACAAGGATTCCCTACCGTAATTTCACCTTAGACTGGTGGCCCTCGAGTGCAACAAAGGATCTCTGCCTCGGAGAACAGGGGTGAGGCCCCTGTTTTCGATTTCACAGAGATACTTTCTTCCTTCGATTGAATACAGGAAATACAAAGTTGAGGAAAGTGAAGAACAGTGAAATGCTACTTGGCGAAGGTGTAAAGAACTTACAATAATTGCAAATTTAATCCATTTATAAACACTATTGTCTCGAATTAATTACCTAGCAACGTCTAGACTCTTATTCTTCCCAGAGCATTTTACCTCGCGTTCCTCATTTTCTTTCATCTACTTTTAGTACTCCGCGTTTTTCTTGCGTTCTGGTGGGTCAGGAACGAGATTATAAAATTTTTACATTTCTTAAATTTTCCACTACCACCTTATCTCCTTTCCACACACATGAGCGTTATATAGTGATCTTCACGACTCGATATAAGGTACCGTGGAATCTGGGCGAGGTTATCCCCTCGGTTGTATTTTGTTTGATTTCACCAGCAAATAATTGAGCTATCTTTAAATTACGAGGGACGAACACATTTCTGTTCCTTAAGTTAGTTTTTGGGAGAGTGGTTTTGCCATGAGCCCTGCCAGTTTTCTCAATATAATTATCATAGGTTTTTGGTTTGTCTGGGAGAGAAGGGTCTATCAAGCCGTCAGGAATGTTTATATATCTGCCGAACATCAATTAGCTAGGGCCAAGCCGGATTCTAGATAGGAGCGAGCCGAAGTGCGAATAAGACGAAGCGCGTAATACCGTCTAACCACCCTTAGGACTCTTCCAGCCTGGCTCGGCTAGCATGGTTCTTAAGCTGGTTAGAATCATCTTATGAGTTACCTCTACCTTGGAGTTCGAGAATGGAGCGTAGCTCGCGGTAGTTATATGTGTTATTCCTAACAGTTTACAGACACTTTCAAATAAATGTGATGTAAAATTTCCACCTTTATCTGTGATCAGATGGCTGGGAACTCCACACATCGGAATTAGCTGATTTATTAATGTTTTAACGATGGTTTCTTTTGTGATATTCCCTTAAGGAAGGCCCACACATATGGGACCACCGCAGTACCTATCAATGAGGGGTTATATAAATCTTGTATCCTCACACAACTTAAGTTGTATATTCAATATGTCACAGTTTAAATTTGGGTTTTGGTTAAATTTTTTCCATCTATTAAAAGGGTGATCGCTCCGTCCGGTACTCCCGGGTTGACATGTGGACAGTTTCTCACAAGTGCTTTCACTCTCTTATGCATGTTGCGGAACACGAACTCGCTTTTCATGCGGTAAGACAGCGCGAATCCGAGGTGTCCTTGAAAGTGAGTCATTCGTCGTACATATATCGTCTTATAGTTCCTGCTTCAGGAGAATGACTCTGCATAATTCCACTGAGAGGTATCAAACAAAGAGAAGAGACTTCATCTTCTTCTTGAACCGAAAAGGGTTTGTTTCTTTTGATAATGAACTTTTCTCTTATTTTTGCACTACAATGAATTAATGTAATTGCGGTCTTCTAACTGGTCTTTACTAATTTCAGCGTAATCAACTTCTTTTCTGAAGCGTTTTATTAAGTCAATATGAGCTTCATTACATCGCTGAATTAAATTTATTCGTGTATTTTCAGTAAGTATATCATTTATTTCATCTAACTTTTTAGTTGGCGATTTTTCATTCATTTTTAAGTAATTCTTTTTCTTCCATTTCTATTCTCTCTTTCATTCTCAACCCTTTGGGTTTTAAAGTCCCTTGTTTCTCATGGGAACTATTTAAGGAATTTCTTTTGTTTACAATCTGAGTATTTAAAAGGTCTACCTTTTTACCCTTCATTGGACTGCTAACCGCGGCACGACGTGCTGGTTTTGTGTTATACCCTCTGATAACTAGCTTTGAGTTTTGGAGAAAGTTCTTCATATTTGTAGTGGTTGTTAAAAATTTAGAACACGACTCCAATTGAGACTGTGGGAACCTTCGTCGCTGATGGCTCATGTGCTTGAACATGAGGACCAATCACAGGTATTCGTATGTGAAGAAGGAGAATTTTAGAATATTTCTGCTGCTTCAAGTAGATTCTCATTTTTCCTTTGGTTATTGGATTCATCATTGTTCCTATATATTTATTAATAAATATTCTTCTAAGGGATTTTTCTTTTTTTAATACTCTCTCGACCTCTTTAACTAGTTTAATTAACAATTAATAAATTTAGACTTCTAATTTCACGAATATTGAAGTTTTTATCATCATTTGCTCTTTATATTTTGATGAGTCACGCAGTTGGCTTTTCTATATCAATTATTTTTATGTGAGGAGATGGAACGTACTTCTTGAGCTTGTTTGTTAGCAGGACTAAACAGGGCGATTTGATTTCATCACTAATTTCTCTCGATACCGTGACACAGACGTGAACTACTAAAGGCAATCGGAAGGTGGTTTGTTGCCAGTACGCGGATAAAATAAAACAAGCAGCTGCAGATTACATTTTTGCGTGTGGTTATGATAATTTTTATCTAGAAGAGGTACATTAGACATGTGATGTCCATACCGCATTATTCAACAGCAATTTTAATATTTTTGAAAGCTTTATCTGCAGTTGAATTCCAGCAGACGCGGCGGTTTGAGTAAGGTTTTCCCTTTAAAAATAGATTTAGGGGCGCTGTTAATTTCAGAAAATAACGGAACGCTGCTGCGGTAGAAGCTCACTCGGCCGAGGAAAGATCTTAATTCTTTGATAGTCGGGCTTTGGGGTGTTTAAAATATCCCCAATTTTATCATGATTAGGTCTGATAGCCTGCTTCATTTAACAGTATACCCAAATAGTTAATCTCGCCTTGGCTCACTGTGGGCATTTCTGCCACACGGGAATTTAAAACTTACGTGCAAGATAACTTAACCCTTAACACCTTCTCCAGGAGAGCATTTTGTGCTCTTCTCTCAGGTCTGTGTGGAATCAAAACGTCATCATATAGGCCTGAGTCATTCGTAGGCACATATAGCGACTGTATCAATGTAAGTTGAAGATAAAGGGGATGACACCATAACCCATGGGAAGGATTCCGGATAGGTAAAGGATTCCTATGTTTTGGACAGTAAAATAGATAGCTTATTGTGAGTCTGGGGGCTGAATGGCACTGTAGATAAAAGCCTGCGTCACGTCAAGTTTCGTGAACAGACGACTCCCCCTGCAGGTTTGAGATGGCATCCTGCAGGTGCGGAAGTCCATAGACTCCTACCTCAGCTCTTTTGTTTCAATTCTCGGAAATCGGAGATTATTCTGACTCGGATTTTCGCTTTTCTGAAGGACACTGCATGGGAAAGACCAGGGAGACATGGCTTGCGGCGGAGCACGAGACTCCGGTAGCTACAGGTTGCTCCGTTCTGCTTTGTGTTTGAGATAAAGTTTGTGGGGGACCCTTCTTGGCTTAAGGGAGATGGGCGGTCCCTTTATATCTATTTTATAAGGAAAAATTGTGCTAGTTTATTATATCTCTCTGGAAATTAGGCGGTCTTCTGCGCCTCCGTAGGTATTGACCGTCCTCAGGGCTATTTATGCTGTGCTTCTTCCTCTATTTTTATTTCATTCATACTTATCAAAAATTTCTTCCAACTCTTTTTGTTCAATGATGTGGTGTTATTCGGGAGATAAGGGTTTACAACGATACCTTCAGAATATTTCGATCTAACTCATTTTCAAAATTTAAAGAACTAGAAGCAGCATGCACAGGAGGAGCAGAGAGAGAGAGATTTGAGACAGAAGAAATAGGAAAAATCCAATTAATATAAAATTCACATTTCTTACCTCATTACTATGGTTATTATTTGTAAACCTGATCATAATCAATAAATCATTCTTCATAAATTACATGCCCATCCCCTCCCACAAAAAATTTTTTTAAAGTCTTAATCCTAAAATATTGGTGCTTACATTTAGCGATATAAAACGTACCATAATATTTCACGCCCCACATCCCAGAATCGACCTTCACTATCTTTAATACCATAGAATTCCAATTTGTTGTATTGTGTAGCAGCCAGCATATACACCTACCGGCGCTTTTGATAGGTCAGTTAGCAGACGCATGATAAGAGGCTTGAGAACAGATCCGCAATCTACCAAATAATCGATCTTATTTAAGGTGTCATAGACTATATACAAGGTCAAATTGTCAATCTTGCAAACCCTCCTGTCTCCCTCAACAGCGGCTGTAACTATCTCTTACTGCTTAAGCAGTGCTCGTACATAGCACTTAAAATCAGTTGGGTTTGACGGATACTTGCTACATTGCTTCATCTTCCCTTTATTATCCATATAAAACCCCCCCCCATTTAAAATTGAGTTAAAAATGACGTATCCCACATGCCAAGGGACTTACGAAGTAATAAAAAGGTTATTTTGTACATTACCAACATTGCTTGAGACATTTGTTTCATACACTGACGAAGAATATAGTATTAATTTGATATAATATTATTCTGGAATCTAGTGAAGGAGTTCACTACTTACTTCTTCATAATTTAAAATTTCTGTTAGAGTTCATTAAACTAGAAGATCATGCATTCCTTGTACATCTGTGTGAATTGAAGAGGATTTATTGATAAAGTTTTTATTTGTTTGTTCAGCTTTTTCATTTTTATCTTTATTTTTAATGGATTTATATTTTCCGTCATCTGGATAGTGCCTGGTCAGTGTATCTACATTTTTGATTCAATTTCTGGAATCAATATTGTTCTCATAATTGTTTACTTTTCTTAATATAATTGTTAATTTTCATTTGTCAAATAATTATTTTAATTATTATCTATTCATTATTTATTATTATTTATTATATTATATATTATTATTATCTATTATTCATTATTATATCATTATTATTATTTTATTATTATTATTAGTGTAGTGAGTAGTAGTGTAGTCAGTAGTAGGCTAGTATTCTTATCACTGATCAATTTTTAAGGTTTAATAGAGTTATCATTGATTGATATAATTTTTATTTATTTCTTCAGCACTTTTATTTATAGTTTAATTTTCATTAATCACTGCACTGTTTGTAATAGGGTCACTTATCACTTGAATGGTATTGTTAAATCTCACTTTCCTATTGTGAGTATGATTTTCACGGCTGCTATTAGATGGTAATGGTCGCAGCCTTGTTAGCAGTTTTCCGACGATGATGGGACATTTTCTGGTTATTACCATATATTAATGGATACATAGGACATTCAGGGCTTTCACATTTGAAGGCTTTGAAGAGATAGCGACCATGATAGAAGCATAATTGATTGACCGCGTTATTAAAGGCTTTACTGTACCCATTTGTATCTGTTTCTGAATAACGCGACCTACTTTTATCGCGTGTCCGGTTTCCTCTCTCAGCTGTGTCTCTGCTCTGGCTTTTAACGGACAGGCTGAAAGAGTGCAGCGAAGCTCGTTCACTGTTTTTGGTGAGCTCAGCCAGCTGGTGGGCAACTTGACCTTCACCGCGGTTCTCAGTTTCAGGTTGGCGCTCTTGGTTGCGCGCGCTGGGAAGAGGGTAGGCGGCGAGTTCTGTCTGTTTCGTACAGAATTGCACAGAGCCCCAAGGTCTGTCTTTCGTTTGCGTTGATGAATAATTTCTTCCTTTTTCGAACAAAATTCTTAAATAGATCGTCCTCCACCCCACTCCTCTCCCTTCCTTGACAGGTCATTTTCTTCCGCTAATGAATAGACTGACATCTGAATATTTTGAGGCACTGCTCTAAAAAGAGGTCTATCGCAAATTTTGGGTTGTGTTCTACCAACACACATACGAAGCTTTGTGTTCCATTCACTCCTTTACACGTGGGAGAATATTCACTACGGCAAATTCGATCGTGTCTCCATGCCTTGCTTAAATACACTCCGCGATCCTGATTTCCTTAAAGCGGGAGGTAAACTTCTTCGATGTTTGTAAGTAGAGACCCCGATACGCCGTTATTTCTGAAGAGGAAAGTGATCCTTGGAGACCAAATTTGGGCAAAGATTGGAGCCAACACACACGAACACGTTCCGTGGGTATCTTCCTATGTGATTTAATTTAAAGATCGCCCCTGTGGTCGCACTTAACCAACTTATATAACATCGCACGGCGGTCAAAGGTTAGGTAATTGGACTTGATGGTATTGACTGTATGTTTTATCCGGTTGCATTCGGCATTGTCATGACCGGCCGCGTCCCTTTCTCTTTCGCGCGCCGAAGGATGGTGGCGTACGCTTCATCTCAGTTTCTGAGGCGAGAACCAGATGGCGTTTCCTCATCCTGAGAGGGGGAAAGGCGTTGGGGAGAGGGAGTTTGGTCCTTCCCTCTTCTTGTGGACTTCTTTGTTTGGTTCTAAGGAGTCAGTTCTTCGATCGATACCATTCTTCTATTGTCTTGTTGTTGCGACTGACGTTATTGCAGCACTTAACTAGCGTTTGATTTTAGGCCCTAACTTGAGACTTGATTTGAATTTATCGCTCTCACCCAGTAAATAACGACTTTATTCTCCTTACTTTTAAAGATGTTAATTAAGGAAACATTCTTCACGTATTAATTTTGACTCAAAAATAAATTTATTCACTTTACTCTAACTATCACCTATTTTAAGCACAAAAACTGACGAGAAAGTACCGGGACTTTTTTTTTTTTTTTTTTTTTTTTTTTTTTTTTTTTTTTTTTCATTATTAATGCTATCGACTCCATTAGGGGTTTAGCCCCCTGGTCGCCTCCTTGGTTTACAAATGACTCAGGCCGAAATTCACTTCGGACAGCATAGAAAGGGGTTAATTAGAGCATTTCCTTCGTACGCTTGGTTTATTGTGATGAGTTAGATAGAACAATACAAAGATTGATTTTCATATAACACATGAAAGTAATGGTGGGCAACATATCAACGTTAGACTATTTATAGAAATTACCACCAGACTAACTATAAGATAATCAACTAATTCCCTAATCCTAAAATAGACCTGCCGGCCTTTGGTTAAATCTTAACAAATAGCGTATGGACTTCTCACGGTATGAGTTCACTACTCAATCCCGGTGATTAAGTGGCGGTCCCATTCAGCGACCCAAGCACCAAGTTCATAAACCCTTGTCTGTTGGCACTCTTTTTCCTCGCGCGAAGGAAGCAGGCGCCAAACACTTGACTTTCAAATAAGGTACATAGTGTAGTATGAAGCGGCCACCATTTATGCAAAGTGATATGCATTAAGGCCTTGCGAAAGCCTCTACAGGATGCATACACTTTTAAGACACTGCATGGCTATCCTGTCTTACAAGGATTCCTACGTAATTTTCAACCCTATATATATATATATATATAAATATATATAAATATATATATATAATATCAATATATAATATATTATATATACTATATATACTACATATATATATACATATTCAGTGATGCTGCAGATGTCATTTTTTTGCATCCGCGGATGCGGATGCTGAATGCGGATGTTTGATTTTAACATCCGCGGAGCGGATCGGATGCGGATGTTTATATATATATATATATATATTATATATATATATATATTTAATATATATTATTATATATATATATATATACTTATATTATTATCGTATATATATATATATATATATATATTACCACTCCATTATATATATATATATATTATCGAGGTTTTAGCCACCAATCTATTAATATAATTGCTACTAGGGTGCGGGACGGACCCACTCAAATGCACCCCACCAAACCTCTTTCCCCACCTCCGACCTTAATGAAAGATATTTTATAATGGTGGATTATATACCTTTTTGCACTAGTATTGAAATTCAAAATATAGGAAGGTGTGTGGTGGGTTAGACATATCAATTTTTCAGCCTTTTCTGCTGAGAGGTCTGTTTTTCATTTTATCATGTATTAGCCCAGCATTGCTAAATTACTCTCTCACTTGAACACTGTTGGAGGACAGCGCCAGATTTCCTTGCAAGTTTACTTAAGCGTCGGGTAAACATTTTGCTTAACACTCGCAACTGATTAGGATCTTCATTGATTATGCACTAGTCGTTTTTCTTGGTTGATAGTTTCTCAATCATTTGCACTGCCATCTTTTGGTAATGCGTGTGTTTCTTCATCACTATACACTGGACTGTAGAAATTTTCCAGTGAATCTGTTATTGATATTGTAGAAGGTATTGGTTCTGTATATCTCGTTTTTTCCTTTTAATGGGCACATTAATAGAGCTTCTCGATTGAAGTTTTTCAACTTGGGCAACACAAAAGTGACGAATTTAACTTGTTCAAATGTTGTGTTACTTTTTAATGTTGTGTTTATTAACGGGATCTCAGTAATGGCAATAGTATGAAAGGTCATTAATTTCCACAGACCAAAGCGTTTTTTCAAGCTCTAGTTTTATTACACCTCTTCATATGTTTTAATCGTATATTTATTTGAAGATGGTTAAATGTCCTTAGCGGTGGAGATAATGGTTATTACATTCGGAAACAAAGCCTGTTAGAATTGCTGATTTTTTGAATCCCTAATTTCATGTGACTGTTGACTCAAATTATTATTGAATTCATGCCTGTTGAGCATCATGAGTCATCATTACAAAGTTGAGTCAGCAGTCTCCATGTCCTCATTAAAGTTTGGCGTTCAGATTCTCATCTTCAAGTCATTTTATTATAAAAATTCTTTACAAATCTCGACAATAAATACCCGCGCAACATCTGCAGGGCAAACGCGCGGATGCGGTCTTTAATAATGTGCGGGAGGCTCCGCGGATGCGGATGCGGATGCTTACTCTTTACTATCATATATATATTATATACTATAACTATTATATATTATATTTAATATTATTATATATATTTATATATAATACTATATTATATATAAAATATATAATATATATATATAATATATATATATATTATTATATTATATATATATACTATCTATATATATATATACTATATATATATATATATAATCATAATATATATATATATATCATAATATATATATATATATAAATATAATATATATTATATATATATATATATTATATATATACTATATATATAAGATTATAATATAAATATATATTAAATATATATATATATATATATATATTATATATTTATATATAATATATATAATATATATTATATATATCATATATATATATATAATATTTTATATATAATATATAATATAGGTATATATTATATATTATATTATAATTATGAATACCGGCATATTATATGATATATAATTATATATAATAATATATTATATATATATATATATATATCTATTATACTGACCAACGAAAATTCTGTATATTACTACTATATATATAAATATATATATATCTACTATATCTATAGTACTAATATACTAGTATATATACTAGTACCCGCTTAATCGAAAACACTTTGAACTCAATTATCCCACAACTATAGAACTTATCTAAGGATTGGGAGGTGATCTCATTAATAGAATATATATATATTAATATATATATTAATATATATATATATATATAATATATATATTATATAATATACTATAATTATAATATATATTATATACATTCATATTATATATATATATATGAATAAATCTTTGGGTACATAGGAATGTTAGGGTGAGAATAAAATGAGCTGAGAGAAAAGGAGGAAGTAAGTAAATGTAATATTAAGATGATATTTAAAAAAGAGTATTTAATTGCTGCTTGTAACTTTGAAATAAAGATTGAAGGAACTCTGAGTGAATAGGCGAATGATGGTTGAGGGTGAGGAATCATAGTTGTGTAGTATGCTGTAGAGTGAGTGAAGGGGAAGGAGATATATACTATATATAACCTGTAGCTAATTCAAATAAAAATTGTGGAAGTTAACTATAGAGATATGATGTATTCTGATGAGTGTACTTTAACTTGCCTAGCGAGGGAGAGGCCGTAGAGGGCTGATCTCTTTTTCTGGCTCCGTGAGAGCCACTCAGAGGTCCATACTCACGGTCTACACGTTTGACTATCTGTAGATAGAACACGCGAAACTCAGCTACTCGGTGTGGGTCCTGTAAGTATCACTCGTCGTTACTCAAATAGATGGATAGATATATGGTATGTGAGACGTCGTGACTCTGTGGTGTAATCGAGACACCCAAAAACCTTGCCGGCACACGGATCCGCGGCCTTTCGGATGGGTCCGGAGGACTGTGCGCGCCCAGCCCGATACCTCGGACTCTCATAGCTGTCAACCTGGGTCGTCTGGCGACCCTTAGAATGCTCGCCTGGCATAGAGGCCCTTTGATCAATAATGCTGATGATTTGGATCTCTACCCGGTAAACGCGTTGGTGGTTGGCGAAGAGATTACTGGTAGTTAGAGAGAATAAAGGAAGCTATGAATGGTATTGAGTGGTCATTTTATAGCATGTTAGTAATCACTCCATACAGAGTCACAAGTAATAAATTCGATAGAGATGTTATTTACAGAGTTGGTGTATATTAGTAGAGATTGTTATTATCTGATATTCTGAAACAGCTCAAGTGATGTAAAATCCTTAGTTGTTCCTTAAATATCTAACCTGCCCGCCAGCAATATAATCCTAAGTGAATGAAAGAGAATAAGTTGTGAGTTATTGTAGATGAATAGTTATAATATTCCAGTAAGGGGTTGTAAGAATGGGTAAATATCATAATACATTATTTCTGTTCTTTATGTGATTAAAGAATTAAAGTTAGTGTGAACCAAAGTGGAAGGAAAGAGATAGAATAAATGGTGAGAAGTTATAGTGAGATGTAATAGGTGAAACAATAAGTTAATAAGAAATAGTTATGTGATGAAACATTTGCTATAATATATACCAGCCTTGATTTTGAAAATGATGTCAGTACTGTACGGCATCTAGGAAGCAAATGAAGGTTACCTCTTTAATACTAAATAGTAATCGAGTTTCTTCATTGTCTTCACTAGATTTGTTTACTGATTTTTCATCCTTTTCCATATATTCAAATACTGTACTTTTCATTTGCAAAATATGTTTCTCAATAAATACCTTTTCTTTATATAACTAATTCGTAACCTAACTCTGCTCTCACTAAATCAAATCTCTCCCATTTCTATATTATCTTCTATTCTTTCTCCTATAATTATTTAATATACCCACTAACTTATAATTCACTTACATATAACAAAATTATAAATGACTTGATTATTCCCATTCCACCATCCCCATTCACTGAACTATTCAACATACAATACATCAATTAACTCCACCTATTCACTCCTTCTTCAAACCAACCACCATAATATCCCACTCATCGGCTCATCTTCAATCGATACCATTCTCTTAACACTCATTAACAACCGCAATCAATCTCGAACAACATATATAATATATCCATTAAAGTATCTACTTCGCTATGATATATTTTGATTTGATATTGAATACCTGCTTTGTGCTCTCGAAGGGCGCCTATAACCTTACTCACTTGTCTACATCTAACTAACACCCTCGCAACCATAGCATCAACTCACATCATCTCTTTCCTACCATTCTCGAACCTTTAATTCCTTCCAGCATACCCACCTATAACTCGGCACCTGTAATATATACCAAGCTACCTAACTACTATATTTATCCCTACTACGATATCCCTTCTAATTATGAATTAACTTACACCTATCAACTTATTTACATACCGTTTATAATACCAATCCATTTAACAATAATCTAAATATATGATAATGATCTAATCCTTCTACATGTTATCCTACAACACCACTCACTCCATAGCATTATCAACCACAATTCACACTCTCTTCCCAATTATCTCATCACATCAAGATATGAGACTCATATAA
>JABUQX010029330.1:25000-56002 GCA_015478945.1 Trachelipus rathkii | reverse complement strand
CCTAAAGTTGTTTAATACTTGCCTGGTGAAATGAATGCGCCAGCCATTTTATTTGAATAAAAACAAACAGAAATTATTAATATTATATTATGCATTATTATATAATAAATACACTATTTTGAATTTATAAAATAAATATACTTGGGCAAACCAAATATGCAATATAAATGACTAAGTAGTATTGCGCTTGTACAGGAAAATGCAATCTTGAATTGCCCTAGCAGACCTAATATGCTTTATCTTATTACTGATTATTTATTTTTTAATAAAGGTATCGGTTACGGCGGAGCGCAAGTAGTAAAGGTCATTCCGTAGCCACAATGCTGTGACGTATATATACGACTATAGTATTATATATATATATATATAACTTATATATATACTTATATACCTATTAGTGATATACGTTATTACTATATACTGTATATATAATTATATAAGTACCTATTATAACTATATAATATAATAATTATATAATATATACCCCCTTATTTGGCACCCTTGCGAGAAGGCAGGTGCCACCAGACGGTGGGCGTTAGCAACCGTCGTACTTGTCTCCACCTTAGTTTTGGCCTCCCCTTTGACCCCCTTTAGGGACTTGCCCCTTTTGTTTTTGGCTTTATTTCGCGTCTGGCCTTGAATTTCGGCCTCGATACCGTATCAAGCAGTCGAAATTGATCTATTCCATAAAGGTTTGTGAAGGGTTAAGTGGGATTAAGTCGAGTTCTGTAGTACCTGACGCCTGGTACCTGCTGTAGGAATGTATAGCACAGCACCTAACATGAGTCCATGTATATACCTGCCCTAACTGTGAGTTCCATGTATGTAAGTTTGAGTTCTTTTATTTCCCAACTTAGTGCATACTTTACCACTCCTTCTCTACACACACGTACACACACAACGCCAACCACGGCTACGTTACACACAGCCGCACCCGCTAGGTCGTATATACACATACCCCACCCGAGTAGACAGCATTCACACTCACACCTAAAACACAACACAAACTAGACATACACGCTGCCTATATATACACACTCAACCCCGCCATAGATAGCATACACCCCCCTAGCTCACACCTACACACGACACACACCAACTATGAACCCAGTACACGCCCATGACACTTCACTCACCTAGACAGGCTACACTCTCACCCAAGACACCTTTACACGCACACCTACATCGGAACACACACAAACACACAACCTAGCAATCATACACACGCCCTAATATAACACACACCAACCCCACTACGATAAACACCCACGCTTAGCTCACACCCTCAACCCTACACACACTCACACACACTATGACCCATACACCCCCCATAACAGCTTATCACTCAGCCCGAATTAAGACACTATACACTTCAGCTCACCACAAACAAACACAATTGTCATCGATGGACTTGACACCGACAATTTCCTTCGTTATTTGGGGATGCCTCAGCTTTAGATGCCCTCAACATTTGCATTGCCTCTCAGCTATGCATGCACTCAACTTTAACTGCCTTACAACTTTTATGCCTCAGCCATTTATAATAAAGCCCCTTAGCTATTGATGGCCTCAACTTGCATGGCCACCCTTTGTTGTTGGGCTCAGCATTCAATTGATGGCTTCAGCTCTTAGGATGACTCAGACTCTATTGAGAATCCAACTTTACGGGGGAGGGGCGCCTACAACTTTTGATGGTTACCCAATCACCACGGCTAAGGAAAAGTATCTAGGTGTCCATATAGAGATCCCTAGAATGTGACCAGCGCATGAGTGCGGAGGTGACAGTTGCCAAGTGAGTGCCAGAGTCATTTCGAACTCAAGTGCGCATGATGCTGCACATAGTGCCAAATGCAGTTACAACTTTTTATCAGCCTTTTTAGCTCCCCTGAGCAAAGAATAGCCATACTGAATATGGTTCTACCCTCAGGTGAATAAGGTACATGGACGAAAATGACTGCTATATGTATAAGCATTCGCATAAGAGGAATGCCTTCCGTCTTAAGTAATGAGTTAGATTTTCTCATAGACCTACCGTACTGATCAGAGTAGAACAGCCAAATATTGGTGAACTACCCTATGTTATAGATGCAAGGATCTCGACTTGGTGTGATATAAAGATTGCTCAGGATTACTTACCATACTACATTGAAGTAACCCTCTTTAGTAGCCTACCCGCACAAATACTCATAGGCAGCAGACCCTAAGATTGATGGCTTCCCCAGGTCATTCAAGCGCCGACACCAGGCCGCACCATAGCGCCCTCCGCGCGAAGAGCAGACCAAACCGGCCGCCGCGAGACATCCCGCAGGCGCATACATTTGCGGGGTCTAACCGCACGTCGCCCGCAGGCGCAAATACCGCACGCAGGGCGCCTGCAAAGCCGCATACTACCTCCGTGAACGATAAAATATTTCCATAAGTTGGGCAATATCAATTGTCTAAAACATTCAACAGAAATAGACATTTAATTCTTAATTTTCAACATATATTTTCTACAATTTAATATTCATACTTCAAATACCTGTATTATTTTTTTTAAAAACCATAAAAAAAAAACCTAATAACAGTAAAATAAGTAAAATCAATAGCTCCATTGCCCGAGCAACAGAGGAAAATAGTAAGGGCTATCTGTTTTATGCTTACTGTTATCATAACGATATCAGATAAATATATACTTAACAATCTGTTTTCTTTTTCATTTTTCAGATTTAAGAATACATTTAATTATAATTATAAATAACTGTGACCTGTCCCAGAAAGAAAAAAAAGAAGACAAGAAAAAAAAAAAAACTGTCATATATAAACCAAATAAAATGAATTTTATACTACAAATCTTGTTACGAAATTTTATTAGAACATAATACTGTACTGGCCCTTAAAACACGTAAACAGTAAAGCAAGAGCACTGTTCACTTAGCAACAAAGGGATTAGCAGGATTAGTTTTACTGCTTTCAAGCATATATTTATTAACATTAATTTTTGTTACATATTACTTTTTATCTTTTATTTTATTTTATTTTATTATTTTTATTATTTATTATTTTATTATTTTATTTTATTATTTTATTTATGTTATTCTTTTTATATGTATTATGTATTTGTCCTCTACTAGAAGACAAATATACACGCAACACCTTAACAACACCCACACAACACACGTACAACACCCACACAACTCATTAATTTACAATTATAAATTGCTTCTTTTATATTTTTATTTTTTGTTTAATACTTTCGTTTTTTTTTTTTTTTTTCTTACTTTTTCTATTTATAATTTTAAAAATTGTAATGCAAGCAAGAAAACACGGTAGTCCCCTGTAGATAATCATTTTATTTACATAAAATTGTACGAAATTTATTTAAAACATGTACCTTTTACAGACTAGTTGATCCGAGATCCGGAGTTTTTAGCGACACCGCACGACTCCGAACCCCCCCACATTCGCGCCCCCCCCGCCCACCACGGAAGTCGAGCACCAGCACCGCACCGCACCACACTATTGCACTGGTGAGTTGGTCAGCGCAACACAGCCGCCACGCACGCGCACCAAGATTTTGCTTCACCACGACCCACCGCACCGCACCACTCACGTCTATAATTCTTACCTACCCCTATGTATAGATATTATAGTTATATTATATTTTAATTATATAATTATACTATATATATATATATATATATATACTATATATATATAAATATATATACATACTATATATATATATATAGCATGAGAAGGAAGTAGCGCTCCTGCGAAGCGATGAATTACCACCATTGGCGATATATATGGAGTCTTTAGCAGTTACATCCCATGGCACTCCAGTGCCCCATGATTGTTCTCCCCTTTTGCGCTAATATCCACATTCTCTCTTACATTGGAGTAAGCTCTCCCTTACCAACATACCATAAAATACAATTACAGAAAACACTCTATAAACTTAAAAAGAACAAAAAAAGGTAACTAACATAGCATCCCACGCGGATTAGTCGGAGAAAGCGATAGTGGCTCACTCATCTCACATTAAATTCATTGACGCCATCCGGCATGATGGAGTTTGTCTGGCGGCGTCATCGAATTTGCAGGCCTGTTTTAATGTCACGGTCTCCTTCTTTCATAAATTCGCAACCTTCTTCGGTTTTAACAATACTCGAATTCGTTACATTTTCCTGAACATCACCTCTCCTCTCTAAAACCTCACCTTTGACATGGCAGGCGTCACCTCATGATCTTTACCTCTTCAACGCTAAATCATAGCATAACCTTGGCTTAACTTTGCTTGTTCCTTCCCTACTACCCCCCCCCCCCCCCCCCCCTCGTAGATGGCACGCTCCCGTCAGGATACTGTGCCACCTCACTTCCAGAAACCGTTGCAATATAATATGAGCAAAAAATCAAGAATGTCCTATCAGCGAATTTATTTAAATTCTTTCCCTCAGTAAAGGAATAAAGAATATTTTTAGTGGAGCCTTTTCCACCACCCTCAACAACCCATACCGTCTTGTATATTCTGTCTGTACATTTTTCAAAAAATGTTAATTCTTAGCTCTTGCTATTCCTCTTCCCTTCTTTCATTATATTTCCGTCAATCCATAACTGCCTCCCATATCTTCAAATTAAAGTTGAACTCTGTGGCCCAAACCTATTGCTGCTAGTTTCACTAGACGCATTCCAGTGTTAATTCCTGCTTCTCCACCTGCCCCAACTCAACATATTATGCGCGCCAATATCTATAATTGTTCTCTGCTTTTGTCTGAGTAAGCCAAAACCCCCTTAACAATAAGAAGGCTTACGGTCTGATGTATATCTCTATGAAGTTCTCTAAACTTTGCTTTTAAGCCTGCATTCTGCCTTGTTAAATTATTCCGTCGCTGTCTTTCCTTTGACCTTCCATTCTTGCTGGAAAGGTATGTTCTGTACAATCACAATAGAAGGCGAACAATCAACCCTCCAAACATCGCCAAATCTCTCTAACTAATCTGTTCTTTTTATAGTTTCAATCTATCTAGCACCCCCCCCCTACAAATATTGAAGAGCATCTCCACTTTCCTTCTAATCTAAGGAGCGCTCCAATCCTATCTCTGATTATTTGCCAGCTACGGCTTTTGTAAAGCAAGCTTTGACTAGCGTCTTCATTTCTATCTTTCTGTTCTGATCTCTTTCCTTCGCGTATTTTGGTGAATGCCCACGCGTCATCCTTCAAATCTATAATAGTGATGCAACTCATCGTTTGTTTTCGCCTAACTCTTTGCTACTTTTCATAAAGACCCTATTCGATCAATTACCTTCATCACATACAATCTCCTATGCCGACAGACTTCACCCTTCATTACTCCCTTCAATTTGATAGACGTCCCCTCCCAACAAGAATTAGCTCACGTTAGAACAGCGGTCTTGGAGCAAATAGATCTGAATCTATTTCTGATTTCTTTGGCATTGAGATCAAGGCTGCTTTTCAACTTACACCGAAAAACTTCAGTTGCTCCATCTTTCCACTCCACAATAATCTTCACACAGCTATAAACACTTCTTTGAAAACTGTTTGGAATAAAACCTTCGTCTTCCTTAATATTCTTGGTGATCTTGATTGGAAGGATCACGACATTCTAAAACAAACGTTGCTTCTCTTTTTAAAAAGTCTTTTAAATCTTTTGAGATGTGTTTGTGCTGAGGCGCCATTCAGAATTTGTTCCGAACCGCCAATCACCTCGTTGTTTCGATCTTTATGGGGTTGTCGTTCGCGTCTTTGTCTAGTATGCCTCACTCATCTTGAGTGATTACAATTCTTTGCGTCAGCCCCTTTCTATTAATCGCCGGTATTATACGGACACTTGCTCTTCTGAAGCTCTGTCATGTCACATACCTCCATCCACTGAGAAGGCTTCTTTTAACGGAAGTCTCATTTATCTCTATGCACTCTCTGACCTCAGACTATAATAGCTATGCCTCGAATACTTCAATGCCACTCCATGGGAAAGCCTGCACGCACTCCCGTATCTATTTTCCGAAAACTACCTTATAACATTTTTGCTTCCGTTTTAAGAAATTGTACAATTTTTGCTTCAATTTTGCAAATCACAAAACAGTAGGTACCTTCCCGATTTTCTCGTATCTTCTAATATAGTAAAAATACCCAGAGAACTCGATGTGATTTTTTACAATAGTACAGCGACCTTTTTTTCTGACGCGGGAAAGGTGAAAAGATAAATACACACACACACCCCACCCACACCCACACCACACCCCCACCATTATTTATATCTACGTATACACCATTACTTATAATAAAACGTATATTTTTTTTGTATGAAGTAATGATATTATTATAGTACATATATACATAGTATATATATAATATATATAATATGATAGTTTATATATATATATATATATATATTATACTATATATATTTCGATGTTTTTAAATCGATTGCAATGACTTTCAGCATTCGACAATATGAAAAAACTGTAAAATCATTGTGCAATAAGTCGCAACTCGGAAACACGGAATGCGATTAGAAAATGTTCTGATGGAACTTGTTTGAAAATTTAACAACTTTTGTGAGAAATTGTTTAGAATGAGTTGACTAATGCCGTGTAAGTAGTGACAGTCTAATTTGTAGTCCAAGTCAAATCTAGCAATATTATAGATCTCTATTTGTAGTGCTAATAAAAAAAAAAAATTCGCCTCAACATCAACGGAAGCAATTCGGGTAATGGCCATCTTTATCCGTGATGGTTTGATTACTTCTGATATAATTGATTCTATGACAACGCAAACAACGTACACTTGCAATGAATTATTCTCGGAAAGAATGAAAAGACATCGAGACTTAAGAACTATTCTAGCCGACAAAACACAAGGCAAAATGTTAAAAAAGGAAATGCGCTTACAAGCCGTTAAAGGAATCCAATTCCAGCTTTAAGATACGAAGCAGAGCTCTAAAACCAATATAAAATACGAATATATGAGACAAGTGACACGAAAAATCATAAAGGAATAGAACTAGTAAATTTACAGACGATTATAGTAATGGCATGATTTCTGTTTCGTCACGGTTGCAATTCTTGTTTTTTTACGCAACAAAAGTGCGTTCTGTTCAACACACTTACTCAAGGAAAATAATACAGAGATATTATTGAAAGAAAAAGTAAACCATAAGTTAAAACTAAAGTTTCAGAATTACTAACCTCTATCAAATTATCCAAGTGTAGCTTTCTCCAATCAGCTGTTTTGTACCTTCATCAATCAGCGTACGTTTCTTTGTTCTCTGAGTAGTCATGCCGTTGACAATATATTTCAGAAGTCAATTTTGTGTCTGTGCTCTGCTACCTGCTCACTAACGCTACATACAGATTGAATATTCCTGAGTGAGAGTATTTATAATGGAATGTTAGGTGAATCAGAACCTATCTCCAGATGAGATTGTACTCACTGGCTGTACTGTTATGAGGCTAGATGCATATAGACGAAAATTTTGTTTCTTCTTGACGTGAACGAACACCAACTCCGTCGCAGTCAACATAGACTTATGTTGTGACATACTCAAACAAGAGTCAGCGATAGCTATCTCTCAAAATATAGCCGTCATTTGCGGCAAATATTAAAATCATCCGACACAGGCCAGCTCGCGAGTAAGTCAACGAACTGAAATAAACATAACAGGCCAGAAATTAAAGTTCGCCTAACCTTCAAGAAATACATGCACGTTAACTCTGAAAATTAATATGATTTAAGTCTTCAAGAAAACCATTAAATGCAATCTCTCGTCCAGTACAGGGCCGCTCTGATAAGACAAGAATAAATGTCCCTTCCCATCTCACAGAACAACATTCTATTACTACACCAATCATAATCTTGATACTGAAGTGCGTTCCCAATCACTTTAAAGATGCCAATCCATCTATGCATACATCAGGCAAGCAGTTTATTCGTCGATCCATCTCGTAAATAACTCACTAGAAGAGAAGTATTAATACTTCTAACAATGAAAGTCAGGAAAAAAGATGAGAGCAGAACGATATTTGAGCATCTTAACTCCTCTAAATTTACTGGCTCGCGTAGACAATATTGATTTACCATGAGCGTACTTTTAATAGTCAACTGGCTAACAGGACCACCAATGGACTCGACAAAGAAGCGGCCGCACACTGCGTGTATAAATAATCAACATGCCATCCCCCCTATGGTGCAGCTACCCCCGCCCCAACTACACCACGTCTGTCCTCTGACACTGTTCATCGCGCAACCAATAACATATTATTACGAAATGTCAAGAAAACGTATGAATGGAGAAATCAGAATAATTACAGTCAAAAAAACTGAAATAAAACTAAACAAAATATAATCATTCCTTACGATCTATAAATAATGCTACATAATTACAAACTGTGAGTGTATTAGCAGCTGTACAAGCACCATATATCACTTCACTGCGAACGATACAAGAAAAGTAGGAAGTATATGCACCTAAAGTGAGCGAATAGATTCAGCGAATAAGAACTAATGGAGCGATAATCCTTCATAGAGGTGTTTAATGCCGATCATAAAGCCTAGCAAATGACGACGCGCCAATGGGGTTCAGTTGCCCCGACACCAATCAAATGAGACTACTAACCAACGAACAAGAATTGCCCGAGCTTATGGCGACGGCAAAATTTGCGAGCAATGGGAAGGTTTGCGACATATAGTGAACTGAGTGAAATTCGTAATATGTGAGCCAAATAGGAGGATGCCGATGCAAGACGACTATAACCCTCGACTGTAAAGCGCGCTATTAAGTCAGCTGAGAGCGAGAAGCTCACCAGATGCTGGCGATTTAATATTTCCATTAATATAAAGCGCTTGTCGAGAAGAGCAGAGGACTAGCCAATTCAGATCTAAGAGGAAGGTGGCCTTAGCGACAGTCCACAATGGCATCCAGACGAGGATACCATGAGCCAACAGTAATCTAAAAGAAGAGAACCCGATCGTTTCGTCGTAATCCAAATCACGCCGACTTCAGTTAGCAATATAGTCTACCCCATACATGAGAGGGGGTCCAATAGAAGGATATATCGTTCTTAACGGGGCCCGGGAGAGTGGAAGCATAGAACCGAAGAAATTGTTGGGCCAAGCGGAGTCGAACCATTGATTAATTTCTTTAGAACATAAGGGAGTATTTATAAAGCTCTTGGAGCCAGACAGCTGAGCGACAAGCGCAATCTTAATAACATGACATAAGAGTGCCGTCTTGGAGTTAAGGAATAGAATTCGAGAAGCGGGCAACGATTATAGCCATTAATGTCTGCCATAAGAAGTGAGCATGGCCGTGGATGAGTATGCGGAAGTTGTGCGTTCGACGCGCCTGCATATGTCCGCCTGTTTTAGAGCCGTCCAGTAAACAATAGATAAGATTAGCGTTGAACTACGCGACCAGTGAGACCAGGAATGAAGCCATTTAACAGACTTCTACTACTTTTTCTTACATACAATAATATTGCTCTTCTGCGACTGATTCCGCCTAACCATAACAACGTTTATTTCACGCTTTTGGATATCTTAATACTTCGCACGAGATGTAATATAGCCTTCCTCATCCAAATATGGGTCTTCTATTTTAGGGATTTCAATGTACACACAACACTGAATGGTGGGGTCCTCTTCTATGATTTAGGTACTGAAGCGAGGCGAAATCAATTCAGCATTCTCAAAGGATCTGGAGCAAATAATTAAAGAACCACACAACATTCCGCGAGCGTCCCAACAATTTCTTGAAACCATTACCTATGTTTCACCACTAGTCCTCTCTCTTTAAATACACCACTTCGCTCCTATTGGTAAATCTACCACAACCTTATATTTCTTCAATTTTAATGACTTTAATGTTATCTCTCTATTAGGCTCATAATCAGACCTATCGTTGGAGAGCTATAGTTTATTTTTGAAAATGAATCCCTGTCGTAGTCATATCATCCTGGGCTCTCCTCATTATGACGATGTTAGTCTTTGAGATTTTTGTAGAGGCCCACTGGTGATATTGAAGATTGATGTCGGTGTAGCCTCAGCACGCACGTTGGCAAGGATCACTATAGAATTGCCGCGCTGCACCCACGGTCAAACTCTACTATTGCGAAAATCTCGTCTCGATGAGCCTACTCGCTACCGCAATACAGCGCCTCACAAGTATTTGGTACCCAATAATTATATAATGAGAGTCTGCTTATGACTTTTATTAAAACTGGATTAGCGACGTCTATCGGGCAACTTTTTTGCATGTAGATAATATAAACTCAAATAAATAACAGGCAACATAAATCGGAAAATGAGAATGGCCGTAGGGTAGCCAATAGTAATAAGTTTAGGATCCGAAAGGTTAGATTTGGCATTAGATACGGGTGATTCGATATAGTTCAAAGAAGTAGTATATCAATATTAACTTAAGAATTTTAATATTTCGCATAAAATTGTTTATACTATTATATCAGAACCTAACAATGCTTTCGTAAAATCTTTTTCTTTTAAAAATTAAACTTAAACTGCCTTTAAAGTTAAATGATCACCGCTAAATGTTGAAGATTACTCCTGCTTCATTTTACTCTCCTTAAACACTCTCTCACAATACATTCGCCCTCCCCTCAACCTCTCTCTCTCTCTCCTCAATGCTTCTCTGCTAGTTTCTTTCTAGCTACAAAATTATTGCTTCACATAATCTATACAACGAGTCCCATTAAGTATTGCGCGCAAAGGCTTCAATATATATATATATATATAATATATACAGTTTAGTCGTATATATTAGGCTACTTAAAAAACTCGGCAAAAAATTTCTCTGATTATCTATCTATTCACTTACTATTCTATATGTCTTATAACTTTCATATTCACGTCATAGATAGATAATCGTTATTATTGCAGGTAATACTTATCTATTATATCTGTATATTCTTAAGTAAACTAAAGCTAGGTGCTTAGATTCGACTCAGAACGAATGCGAACATTAACCTCACTATTTAATATATTCTGTATTGATACTCATATGCATATAAAATAATTTATAAATTCTTTTTAGTACCTTTATATATTACTATGCCAAATAATATCAATATCAGTTATTATAATCATTATAACTTAAAAAAATCTTGTCTTTCCTCCATTATTTATTCGCACTTCGCTGATAATGGTTATTACTTCTATATTTAAATTTCCTAATCTCTCCTATACTGATTTAAAGTGATCAAATAATCTCTTACGGGGGGGTAGTGGTGAGCATATACTTCTTTTTCTATCTAACTAACCCTAGACGAATTTATATTACTCGTAACTATTATTCTTCTACCTTATCTATTCCTCTCTCCTTCATCTTCTCATGAGATATCTATATTGTAGTCCTTTTATTGTACTTATCCAGTTTATTGTCATTTATATATAATATCTCTGAATATTGTGATTATGAATTTATACATATATGTATGATAATTATATTGGTGCTAATAGTAGTGCATATATTTTCCTGTGAAAATAATTATATATATTTTACTAATATTATATTTATCTTATTCTCGTATATTATATTAATTCATAACGTTAGGCAAGTGCGACGGTGGCCCGCGGAGGGTTTTTTAGCATTCCTCCCAGAGTTAAGTTTTAAGTAGTGTGCTTTCGCTGCTGATTGCAACCGATCGTTTCTCAATCTATATCTCTATGTCTCAATATAATACTTTCACCTAAGTGTTGGAAGCCAACGCCACATCCCCCTTTGTACCAACCGTATTCTCGAAAAAGGAAGCCCTCTGATTCACTTTTCTAACTATGCCCTATAGCCTCTCAATGTATTCTTATCTTAAGATCTGATTGAAACCCTTTTTTCAACTCTCCATTTACTTATATCATCGATCTACATTCACTTTGCTTCCGCGATCGCCATGCTACGCGCTTTCGCGTCTCGATGGGATTCCAGCGCGTGATATACCTTTCCTATCTAACGTGACTTTATGCCGTTTTACCGCCCTCAGGCAAGCTACGCGGGAGATGTGTGGTGGGCTTACAATATCAAGGCATTAGCTGACCGGGTTATGCGCTACGGCGGTCGTGTACTCTCCAAGCTCCTCTCCTTTGCTTCCCTCCTTCTCTTTGCCCTACTCTATGTCATAGCTTTTCTTTCAAATCGCCTCATATCGAGCAGTTAGTTGATGGGGGCCGACTTCTTTTATCTTATCAGAGTAGTTGTGTTCCTCAGGCGTTCATGATTATCTCACTACTTTAGTTCCTATTTCTTCAACTTAACCGACCTATACACTGCCACATCTAACTCAATAGCTCCACTCGTAGCCGATGGACTCGGGCCCTTCACCCTTTTTTTTTTTTTTTTTTTTTTTTTTTTTTTCTCAACTCATTTCATTCTGCTCCTCTTTACTTCTAGAATTGCATCCCCTCTCGTCTAATCTGTGTCCGTATATCTATTCTCGCCCTGATCTGGGATAGAAGTTCCTGGTGGTGGTCGTCTCAACTCTTGTGAGAATTTCAATTACTTTAAAACGTCGCCAACTTCCACAAATTCTCGCCTTCTAACACACGCTTCCTAAAATTTCATCTCTTCTCTGTCGGTGTTCTTTCTCGTTATCTCAGTTGACAATACTAACACATCCTTAGGTCTTACTCATAAAAAATTATGTCTTGAACCTACATCTCAACGTGCTAGAGCGGCCTCAGAAGCAACTGGGGAGTTCTGTTTAGGCCTGCAGACTATTTATTACCTCTTCCAGGCTCCCAGCTATACAAGGGCGCTCATTGCCAGTCTGTGTATGAGTACTGACTTCGATATCTCGACGGGCGGGCTTCTGTTCATCACCCTGCTTTTTGGATAGAAGTTGCGAGTCAAAGGGCCAAAAGGACGACACGCCGACTTCATAAACTGCTTCTGCCACTTTCCAGTTCACTAATTGACCCTCTATCTTTTGCGCTGCGAAGAATTGGTGCTATTATCTCTCCTTTACTATAGGTAACCAGCAGCGGCAGGCTGCTACGAGGGACTATATCACTCGCGTACCACCACCTTTTCGAACGCATCTCCGGATAGCAAACAAGGTGATATATAACCATATGAGATGGAAATGATATATGTAAGTATTTATTATAAATATATTATAATATATATAGTATTATTATATTTACATATATATATTTAATATATTATATATTATATATATAATTATATATATAATTATGTTAGTATATATGGATTAATTATATAGTGATAACGTTCCTAAGCTATGATCATAGTTTCATATACTGCGAACATGCTTATCTTTTTTTTTACTGTACTCACCCTCTAGTATTCTGATCAGTGGAATCTCATACTTGTTCTTATATCTAAATTTTTCTGTATTTTTATTTTATCAGTTGACTTATAATATATATATATATATTATAGTATTATACTTGCATATTAAAGTAGGAATTAAAGCAGACTATTTTACCTTCCCTTATTATATATTATCATCTGTGCCGTCGGCAAAGGCTACCAAAGTGGGTAAAGTTTAATAATAGTTTGTAATCATATATAAATTAATATGAAATATATTTGTATAGGTATATAATTATATATGATGTACTACACTTATTATTGCCTTCCTATTAATTTGATCTCTATTAATAATTAAGCTGGCCTCTGCATCTAATGTGTGTATAAGTTGAATTATAGTGTAATGGACTATCTACTAAATACTGTTAATAAATAAGTTATGAGGGCAGCAGATAAGTATCCTCTGATGGACTCTTGTATTTTATATATATTGGTAAATATTTAATATGTTTAGAGGATCCAAAAGAATTATTCACAGCTAATGCAATTATATTTTTCAATTATATATATACTATATAATTATATACTACTATAGCTTAATTACCATATATATTATTCTTTAGATCATCACAAAAAATTATTAAGCTATATAGCATATATAATATTTTATATATTATATATATATATTATATAAATATACGAACAGCATCAACTTAATGCAATACTTTGTCCATTTGTTAATTGAAATATTTTTTATTATATTATATTCTAAAAAACTTTTAGATGCAGAATGATTAAATAAGGCAAATCAATCGAGAGAAACGAAAAGAAATATAACATTTTATTTCTCTTCCAAAACTCTAATACTTATCCTTTATTAATTTAGGTCTATTACATCTCTACTAAAACCATTACTTTATAAAAAGCAATAAACGTTATTTTTATTATACTAAATTTACAAAACAAAAATGCTTATCATAAGAACTTTTGAGTATAGCTCTATTTTTTATTATTATTTCTCTATAAAACATTGCAGATGTTCTTTATAGCTTTATATAACCCCTAGTATATATAGAAGAGAACTATATAATTTTATTATAATATAAAATAACATTTTAGGAGACCATTTTCCTTAAGTGACTTCTGATTTTCGACTTGAGAGTCGAAAAGACCAACTTGTAATGGATTTATAAAATAAAAAAGGGCTTTTTTTTTCTTAACGTTCTCCCTTTATAATATTGACAGATCAAAATGAAAGGGAGTAGTACGGGATGTATTCCGGACGTGTTGGTCATTTTGACCACAGGTGCCAGGAACCTACCTGAGGCATTTTTGTCACCGTAATTTTTGGAATACTCAGCTACCTTCATGGGTGTTTTTTATTTATTTATTTTTATTTTTTATTTTTTTTTATTTTTTTTTTTTTTTTTTTTTTTAGATTTTATTTATTTTATTTATTTTTTTTTTTTTTTATTTATTTTTTTTTTTTTTTTTTTCGTGGATTTCCCCCCCCCCCTTAAGGGTGGGGGGGCGTTCGGAGTTCACCAACGCGTTTTCGCTTAACCGCAAGGCCCTGCCGAGCCGCGCCGAACCGCGCCGGGAGTGGCACCGCACCGCACTGCACCAAGCCGGACCGTTTTTTTCGCTGTTTCGCATCCTCGTTTTTTTACTCATGAATGTATTTTAATATCCCCGAATGCATCCATAGACACATACATTCACCACACACACACACCCCCTCATCATCCCAGTCCATCCCTCCTACCCCGTTTCATTCACCGTATCTCTATACCATTCCATCACCGTGACTTGCTTTATCTGTCTGTGCTCTCCAAGAAGGTATTCCCAATCCCCTATACCATAATTCTTTGAATCTATTTTCAAATTTGCCTTTCACTATATATTATATATATATATATATTATATATATAATATTATAAATATATGTAAATATATATTTATATATATATAATATATATATTATATATATATATATATATATATATATATATATATATATATATTTTCTCTTGTACTCTTCTGGAAGGTTTCACAGGTATCCTGAACCCCTTGGGCCTTCTTTAAGGAATGGTCGCCACATGTCATTTTATACTACTACTTAGTCATGCGTTTGCGCATACATGTATATGCATGCGCATAACATCTTCTATCTTCTGATGCGAATCATCCCATCCGCAAGGAATAACATTAAATTGCGGATTTAAAAAAGTGACTTCTCCATGTCACTGACAGAACTGGAACTCGACCCGTAGCCTCTTAAGGAAGTGTATATGACTTAACTAATTGGGCTCCGTCTGAATGCCCTTTAATATATAAACAAATGTTACTTATATATAAATCATTTTAGGCATACAAAAATTTTGGAAATAGCTATTTCCATACTTTTTTCTAAAAATTAAAAATCTGGAAATTTATTATCAATTTATATTGCGTTTATTGCAATTTATTATATATATATATATATATATATATATATTAATATTATATATTATACTCCTCTCAGTAAACATTTGCCATTTTTTCGATAATTAAAATTAATTAGAAGTCGGATATCGCTAAGGAGTAACTCATAAAAACTCAATATGCTCAAGCTATTTCACTGTTATTAGCTTAAATGTTAGTCTCTAGATCTACATATAGGCTGGGGCAGATTTTTATCTAACTATATATAATTACATTGCTCACTATAATTAACCTCAAGTCTTTTGCGGCGTGATTTTCGCAGTGAGACCTGAGTATTGTGTTGTATTTTTCAAGTTAAGTGAATGTTTAATGATTAAAGAATTAGCTGGAAAGGAAATCATGTTATAAAGGCAGAGAGAGAGAGTTAGAGAATCATTTTTTTTTAATAATTATACTTATATATTAACTTGATGTTATATTTTTTATCATAAATATCCATAAACGTGAGTATAGAAAAAAAATAAGTGTGTTACTGTAATATATAGTGATTAATTTTATTGTTATAATTGTTGCTAATTACCAGTTGAATCAAATATATATTTAAAATAAACCATATGTACACCTACTAAAATTTATGTCAATTAAATAAAATTATTTAATTATAAATTTATGTACAAAAGTCTTATCTAGTCTTTTTGATGTTCTTTATTTAATAATTAAATATATATATAGTTATATATATATATTATTATATATATATTATATATTTTAACCTGTTTGACCATGATTATTCGACATTTGACCTTGCCGGATACCCGGTAATTGACCAAGCTCTGAATGATCGACACTGAGTCACTATCACCGCTCCATTGCATCAAGTATTCTTTAAAAATCTTGATCCTATTAACACAGGAATAAACATTATTAGAGCTGTCATTAAGATTCCAAGTTCACCATGAATATCTCTCCTGCTTCACATTGACCACCTATCACAGGGCCATTCATATACTACTAACAGAACCTATATTAACAGCTTTCATATGACACGTTTATCCTACCTAACCTTAACCTAACTATACCACTATTATCTCCCACAAATCCATTATGTCTAATACAACCTGCCTCTTGGATATAACACATAAGAACACAATACAACCTAATTTCCTACTCCTGCACTCTAGGCTCCGCCCCGCCTTAGACTCCTCCGCAGGTAGATGAGAATGACCTAAGTCTACCTTAGATCCGAAATTTTTATTACTGTTAGACATTGAGGAGATCATGTAATGGACTCCTAGATCTGTTTTATGAGATCATTATGCTCCTCAACAATATTTCCTATAATCTTTGCTCGCGACACACACACAACACATGAGCATAGCGACGCTATACGTCACACACACACACGCACGGCACACAAATCATACACTATCACCAATACCCCACAGTCATCGAATATCTTATTTGCGCTACCCACAGATCGCTATTTCACTATCAATCAACATGAACCAATAAATTTATATTGCAGCTACCCACCCTATACATAAATTCTAGACCGTTATACTTATATACACATTGACACAATATTCACTGACAACCACCCAACCACTACAACACATTTTCACTATAGATACACTTATACACCAACATCTAACTTATGAAAATCACTATATATACACACATATTTCACATGACTACTTACATTTAACCTCAATAGACTAACTTACATTACACTTATACTACAAGCCGGTCCTCTAAACTACAACGAGACTAACACACATATCACACACCCACTTACACTTTATTTAATACACTCACATTCATATAGACACTTTACACTTCACCATAGTAACACTTATTACACTTATTACAATTTTAACATTTATATACACATGTATAAACAAACGACGATAACCAACACCTTTGGTCTTCATGTGATCATATTTAAGTTACCCATTCACGTAATTATTGGCACTTATAACATTTTTATTTCAATAAACATATACTATTATTACAGTAATACTTCTAAGCTCTATAATTGATAGATTATAAAATCAGTAAATTCTATAGGAGGTGTAAATCTAACACCTAGGTGAGTATAAATTAAGTGAGTATTGCTATTATATTATGTTTTTATACTTAGTTTTTTATTATACTAGCTATATTAACTCATATGTTTACTGTTATTTAAACTTATTATGTTATTATACTGCTTATTATAACTCACATATATTTTTATATTATAAACTTATATTATAAGAACTAACATTACAATAAATCTAATAGCTCCTTAGAAGCTTAACTGTTTTTAGGAATAAAAAGAAAATAAGTTCACGGATACAGACTCAAAGGATAAGTAGACTGAAGAAACTTCCTTAGTGATAGTATATCCATAGTATGTAAAGTCAAACATCTTTAGGAAGAAAAGATGGAAACCATTAAGGTAAGAAATATTGAGTTTCAACGACTTATAATAGTTCAATAAGAAGACAGCAATAACAACTGTATACATATCCTCGAATATTAGGTAGTAAGAAGGAAACTAATTAGGAGCTTTCCTCCTCTGTCAAGTAACTTAATTAGTATATAGTTGTAAAAAACTCGTATATTTCGCATATACTGGCATGTGAGGTAAATTTAGAAAGAAGAGAAAGCTCAGTATTTTCTATAATTAGAGATTCACGATTACAGCTGATTTTCGTCAGTGAGCCCAAATCGATTTTCTAAAATTAGTTTAATATAGTACTGCTTGATTGCTACGAAATGAGCATGCTAAGAAACACCTTTCAAGACAAAGACAATGTTAATATTAGTTATATTAACAGTTTATACAATACTCCTTATTAAGCACCATGTGTTCAAACAATATCATATGAGAATGCTAAATAATGCATAGTGATGATATTACCTATATCAAATTCTAGAGGAGGGGTAGGCCTAAAAGATTGAATTTTTAGGTTCGACATATAATTTTAAAGAGCTTTATCTGTATTTATTATTATAAATTAAATGAGTAAGAGTAAGTAATATTTTAGTCATCTCTAAAACTCAATGAAGGTACTTCGTCTCGCTCATTTTAATCAGAGAGCAGTGCAAATGTCTTCTGTAGGTATTCTATATTTTATCACTTGCAATTTTTTTAATTGACAGCGAGTTTTCATTACCTTTGTTATTTACTTCAATTCAGCTGTTATTAACTATTCATTACTTATAAGTATGTTGAATACGTTATAGATCTGTCTAATGTTCCAATGAATAATTTATTTCTAATATAATATAACAATATTATTAATGACAATTACCTTGTTATAAAAAGACTAGTTCATTATATATTTCATGTGAATAAATATTATCAAAGTTTTTAAGGTGGTTGGTTAAACCTTAATTAAACTCTCTCTCGACGTAAAGGGGTGAACTTACGAAATGAGTGTGGCAATATAATTAGTGGTTAATAACACATAAATTCCCATTTTTATGTTTCAGATAACTGCATATTTTATTTTGTGTATTATATAATTTCCACGTCAGATTATTAAACCATAACTGACTTATTAATTTTCAACATCTCATTGAAAATGCTAAATTGACAAAATTACATCTCCAAGAATCTGTAACAATAGATCTTTACTGACAGACCCCTACAATTACTCATGAGAGATAACTCTTCTCATTATTAACTTTCTGTGTCTCTTTACATGGCTCTGTTATATAATTTATTTCATATTTCAGTGTGTAATGATATATACGATGGCTCTCGTAATTCATTAACACCTTTTTACCATCTTATGCCATAATATATCTAACACACTTAGTTATTTTACTAAGTTACACTAATATCGTGGTCAGTTTTACTGCTTAAGATCATACATTAAATCTTGATTTTTAATTTATTGGAGAGCTCAAGTCTCTGTGTTTTTTATTTCGTTTATTACATTCACCTGATTTTATTTGTATATTTTATTAGTTATTATGTATATTTTAATTTTCTTATATTTTATTTTCATATACATTTAGTATTTTTTGTTGTATTTAAACTGTATGTAAAAACGTGCTTAAATGGCATCCAACAAATTATATAATTATTATATCTTTCTACGATACAACTCACCTACACACACACTACACACACCACTCAACATCATTCATAACACACACACGCTCAAGTGTAACGCGACTTTCTATCAACACCTCTATACTACAGCATTCACTTAACGCAACACCTTGTATACAACATCACCATTTCAACTCATAGTAACACTTATATAATTTATCACCATGAGAGCATACTTCAACATTATACACTGTAGTATGCAGGTTCACATACACATTGCTCACTTATGGCATACTTATATTAACACCACATTCACATATGAACTCACTATGATTCGGCCTATAGACATACTATACATTTACACTCTACTACCTCACACATACTGAGGTACTACACACTTCACACAGATATTTAATGTTGACACTCACATCACAGATATTATAGCGTGCAACTCACAACAGACTATAGAGATATTACAGTGCTCATCAAGATCTAATATTTAACACTTAACACACAGATTTTACACTACAAAGCAACAGGAATATTCTACAACTTTGCACAATCAGTAAATCTTTACAGCTCACAACATTCCATCGCTACAGCACGATACACATCACTCGTACCTCTCTATACATCTACTCACTACCTCTACATCTCGATCTTACCCATCACACGGCACGCACACTCCATCTCTGTCACAAATGTGAAACGTATAATAAAAGATAAGGATGTGATATATCTACACAAACATATTGAATTTTTTTAATTTAAACCACGTACAGTTTAACATATGTTACTCATTCCAAATATAAACTAAACATTACTTTCTACTTAGTCTCAAACATTCTATAATAAATCAATCATTATCTTTGAGCAAAGGAATTCTAATTGATTTTTCAAATCATGATATATATCATATTTTCTTGATGTATTTAAATAACTACATAAACATTCAACGTTTTATAAAATTATTCGTTTTTTTAAACTCTTAAATATAACTTTTATATATTTCTATAAATACATCATAATTTGTATAGCTCCCTAATAAGGCAACATATAACTCTCAGTAAAATTCAAGAAGGCTCTCCTTAAACGCTAGACAACCTCACAATCATGTCTATCAGCTATATGACTCACGAGTGTGATGGTTCTCATATAAATCTATACTACTTACAAATCAGAGTCTGACTGCCATGATAAATAAGTGCAATTATTAATAATATATAACCTCATATATTAAAAAGGTTCTTCTCTGCTATACACTACAACATTGATATATATTATATTATAACTCTATCTCTACGGTGTAAATTATTTATTAATATCAACAAATATTTATTCACTCTTACATTATAATATTATATCACTCGATGCATCTACACTAAAAATATTTACAATAGTTTTCACTAATTTCTGGGCTCTATATCTTATATTATATTATTATCTATGTACAATATACATACATACACTCAGAGTAAAACAATCATCTATCGCTCGCAGTAGTCTCTACAAGCATGAGCTCTGATAAATATAGACTCTCTACTCCTCCAGTGTTATAATGGATAGTGAGATATTTTATATCCACCTTTAGTGGTCTAAAGATATTCTAGTGATATTATATTTCTCATTGTTTGTATACCTCGAGGGTCTGATATCTTAGAACTTAAATTCAATAGTCTAAATAATATATATATCACAGAGACTATTCTGTTTCTGTAAAAATGTAGGTGTGTGACCTAGCATAAACGGTGAACAGCTTCCTTAGACTCTATTCTCACGTCTCTTATACAATTGTAAGGTATATGCTCGTGTTATTTGTCTAGACGGGCTTGATTTGTTCAAGTATCAAAAGTACAGGTCAAATAGGTTAATCCCGTCATTGACTAAGAATCTATTTGTGTTATCACTGAGGAATTTATCGTATCATGTTGAAAACACACCTTATTCTTTAATATCAATCAAATTAGTTATTTATCAATACTGGGACAGTTTGACAGGAGATTCTCGGAATAAGTCATTCTTATTCAAGCCATGGTGAAAAAGTGTGGAATACGATATTTCTCTTTACTATGTGATTTATGGTTGTATGGTAATATACCTGTCTCATCAGTGAGTATATGAGACACTCCGTTATGTGTATTGGAGTTTATGCGAACCAACCAAGTTGTTTCCCTCAATTAACTCATGTTTTTTTGTGAAAATTAACGTTTGTTTACGTTATATTAATAATTTAAAATAATCTTTTCTAATTGACATATATATAATTCCCCTGTTTCAAAGAGATAAAAACGAGTGTGTGTGTTATATCTTTGTTAAGATATCCACGTATAAATCCAATTTGTATATATATTTCTACTCAGATGCTATTTTTAGCTTGTATTAAGCGTTGCACAAAGTTATAACTTTCTTATATGTGTTATTAAAAGTGTTTTTTATCTCTTACAATAAGTGATATAATCATTTAGTTATTTTAAATTAATCTCTGACATTTCAAATCAAAATTATTGAATAATTTATTTTAATCTCCTCACTGTGTTAATTTGCTTACCTGCATTCTGTCAATTTTATATAGCTAACCACCAGGGCTCAGCATGAGCCCTCTACACCGCAACACCAGACAATACCTCCGACACGCCGGCGTGATAACTGCTCTGCAGGACGCTCTCTACTAATAAGTCGTGTGCGGCACCGCCTTCTGACCGCTGAGAGGACCAAGGAACAGGCGCAATATAGTGTAAAAATTATTCGCTGCTCAGAATATGGATAAAAATAATGAATTATGGTTAATGATCCCAAGGTATTTATAATATTATTTTATTAAATAATTAATTTTAATTTATTTTTTTTCATATTCTTTTATGTACATTAATAAATTTATTATTCTAGTGAGATACAATCTAAGAAGGAATGCCCATTCAAAGGTATCTATTATATCACTATATTTTTGTTTGCGAGACATAGGCGAACACGATAATCTTCTCGCTTCACTTACCAATGTCAATAAGTCATAAGTACAAACATTACTTGTTTATTATAGACTTAATATTTACTTCAGTCATATACTAAAGACTCATACTTAATAATTATATATATTAACTCATCATTAAGTCAATTTAAGTTACAACAATATGGTCATTTTAAACTTTATGCCCATACTCAATATATAACTCTTTTATCATTGGAAAAGCTTAGTCCATCACTAAACCAGTAACTTTCTATATATTATCATTAGTATAATATTCACATGTTAATAATTATTCCAATCTTTTTATAAAGACCCTAATACTTCTGCATAATGTTTGATTTTCTTGTATTATGATATTTAAGTTTAATATAGAGGACATAGGTACGATTGGTATTTATTGTGTGTGTGGGGGTTGGTGAATACTTACAATATATCAATATTGTAGTTAGGACATACTTATACAGTCACGCAGCACCAAAGCGCACTCCTAATGAAGTACGTATTAGTTAGAGAACTACTTAGACTCTATTGATACCAAGATCATCGTGATAATAAGAGATATAACAACTAAAACTCATTATATATATATACTTTATTATACTCTCACCTCTCAAGTATCACTAATTACAGAACTTAAGTGACATTATAGCTATCAGGACATTTTATTTATTTTTTATTTTTATATTTTTTTTACTCAGTTTATACATACTTACCACATTATATATCTGCCAACAATAAACTAATATTTTTTATAATATAATACAATTAATTAATATGATATTGTTAATATAAATTATTTTTATGTTGATTTAGTATTTCTAGATTTTGTTAATTAATTTACTTTAAATTTAAACTTTAACATTTTTTGAATTTTTTAATTTTGATTCAAATTTTTAACTCTTAAAAATTTTTAAGGGGGGAGATCTGAAAAGATGATATTGCTTAATCTGGAAATATTTCTAACACAGGGATATTAATTAAGTAAAAGATATTTATTTAAAATTAAAAAAAACCCCCCCATTGTGGGGAAAAAATTTTTGGATTTTGGGGCAAACCCAATGGAGTAAAACCCTTCTAATCTAATATGTTAATATTTAGAAATTCCCATTATTTATACTCTAATATACACTTATATTACATATAATAAAATATATTCTACTCTTGTAAATCTGCTCTAAGTCTCTGGAGAAATATTTGCGCCTGCAATGGGGTGTGTCCACGACAGTAGCATTTTCTCAAGATCTAGAAACGCAAGTTTCACAGGATAACGCTTCTATGGAAAGCCCTCGATTTTGCCAGGAGGGGAATTTCGTTTATAATACTTAGTGCGCTATTTACACGAAGAGGAGCGACAACCCAGACGGTCCGCGGGATTGGCTGCCTCTTTGATTCTTTGCCTCGTGCTACATATTACCATCGCAACCTTTAATAGGGTGAGTATAGTACAACTTATAAGGAATCTAGTGAAAGTATTCCTGTTATTTAACAATTATTCTTAAGATGAACATTAATTATTAAATATATTCCTCGCGTCAGCGCTATCCAAAAATAATGTAAGTTCATATGTATTATATATATATGTAGATAGATATACACTTAGTTAGAATAAGACACATATATCTATAAATATCAAATCTAGTAAAATAATTGACTTTTGCACGAACTTAACAAGCTAAAAGTAACTATGATTTTAAAATATGAGTTTGGGTACTAAAAGATATAATTAATAAACACACACCTGCTCAAATACAAGTTTAAAAAACAACGTTAATTTTCAAAAGACGATAAAATAATTCTCGTCCACAAATCACATACGAGGTCATATAGAGATATAGGTGATTTACCCTCACTACTCAATTCAAATACATAGTATAAGGAATAACATATTCTTTTTTACCTGCTTAAGGCGATCTTCGGATCAATTCATCTTTCTCCCTAAGTTTGAAATAATTTATATAAAATATAAAATAACAATGATTCTTGTCTATACGGGAATTTCCTTTTGACCTAATAGTGAATTAAATTAGGTAATTAATAATATTAGCCCGTCTTACAATATAAAAATGGTAGCTTATCCATAAATATTAGGCGTAAATTATAGGCTACTATACGTAGTTATATTTGCAACCATCATTTTACTCAAATAAAAAGGTCAGTTTTGAAATATATTTTGACCTGGATATTAGGCTTAAATCGCTCGGTTTACTAAAAATAAGGATTATATCTCCTCTTAAAAATTTAGACCTTTATAAAGTTGTTTATTTCAACACATTTTACAGAGGGGAAATAGTAAAATAGGGTGAGTTATTCTAACATCTCAAAAAGGTTTTTTTTTATTTCCACTTATATTGATATGGTAGGTGTATATTCAATGTAATGATGAGATGCGTGTATGTTGTTGTATTGAATAGTTTTTCTCGGTAGATTGAGCATTGTCAATATATGTTACATAGAATAATTAATAATAATTATAAAAGAAATAAGTAAAAATTATTTAAAAATAAACTTTGAAATATTTTTATAGAGTGATATTAACATCAGTGGAATTATATATTAAATGTAAGTGAATAATAATTGTTATTTTTTAAATATAAACTTAGAATGATTTTAATTAAATAATACATGTCTTATTATAGCAGAGAAGACTTATATTTTGTTATTTTATAACTTATTAATTAACATGGTGACTTAATAGAATGCATATATGAAAAGCAGTATAAAGTCAATAGAACAAAACGTGGCATATAGCTTGATGTTAGAGGTAGCGTAGCTAGGGTGACTGTCCTTTATACTGATATATACTTATGCTTTTAAATTGCTTTAAGCTTACGTTTATTAATTATATGTAATTTTTAATAAAATTTCATTGAAAATTTTAAGGTAAAGTTACAATTTAATACTTGATAGTTATAAAAATTTATAATACTCAAATAAGTTAATTAACTAGTATAATAATAAATTACTTTGCTCTAAAGTATAAATGATTGAATTTTATTAATATAGTAATATAATAGATTTATAAGATAACTTTGAAATTAAATTTTAGTTATATTTATACTATGATAATATATTAAAATGTACGTGTTTAATTATAACATAAAAATTGTTTTTAATAATTATACGTTTATATGTTGTAAAAATATTGAGTGTTGCATAGTGTGTATTTGATGTATATAGTGTAAGTAGAGTGTTGCTTGAGTATATAGGTGTAGTATGTTGGTTGGTGTTGTGTTGTATATATTATATATTAGTGTGTATATATATATATATAATAACTTATAATATATATATATAGATGTTTGTGTTGTGTTAAATCTATTGTTGTTAGCTCTCAAGATATAATGTGCATATCTAGATTAAATTTTTTCGAAAAAGTGTGTTGTATATATTTTCATAAGTGATAAGTGACAAGTAAGGAATAAAAATACTCATGTCTCGTAAAGTAGAAAAACCATTTGTTAGAAGTTGAATAAGTAAATCTCTGATCGATTATTATTTTTATGTTGAGTGTTAAGTTAATATCTTGAGTTGAAGAGTGTTATAGTGAATCATGTATGTGATGAAGTTTTGTAAAGTATTATATTCTGTATGTTGTATTGTGTTTGTTAACTATATCTGCTAGAATAGTGAAATGTAGTGTAATTATGTTACTAAGCTAGATACTCTAAGAATCAATAATGGGGTATGTTGTACATATGAGTATTTGTGATGGTCAAATAAGTTAATACTATTCTTGATATGATAGAAATTTCAAAATTTTATTTTAAAATGTGTATGTTATGAACGCGCGTGTATAGTTATTAAGTTAGTACAAATGTGAGAAGTTGTAACTAAGTGCTCCCTTGTCGATAAAAGATAATGTTTTACACGTAAGTCAAATGAGCTCCGAATACGCTGTTGATATAACGTTACACCTTAAATTGTAGAATGTATGATATAATATAATATTGTGTAAGTGATTTAGATTCATTGTGTGTTATTTTTGTGTGAATTTTATTTTTGGTGTGGGAGATTGCTCAAGTGTAGAGTGTTTATGTTCTCGCTCCTGTGTGCTGGTGTGTTGAAATAATTTTGTTAATTTGTTGGATATAATAGTATTCCTTTAATTACTAATATTGAATGAAATAAATAATAGAGCATAAATAGAATAATAAATAGATTAAATTAATAAACATCTTAAAATAGTTCATAAATTAAAAACAATACAAACAAAAATTAATTATCAATTACACAAACAAAATCAAAAATAAGTTAATACAAATAATTAAAAATAAATAAAATAAATTCAAAAATAAAGAAGGAAATTTATATAAATACTAATAATTAAAATAGATAAATAAATAATTATTATAAAAAACAATTTGATGAATTTTATAATTGATACACAAGCAAATAAATAAATTAGTATATGAAATTAAAATAAACAATATGTGAACCATCAGAAACGTAATAATAAAGTTCAGAGGTAAATAAGTGTTATAATCAACCTAAGGATCAGTAGAGGAATAGTTCAGTTAGAATTCAAGTAGAATACGAAAGGTTATATCACAAAGCTTTCGAGGGCAAAGATAAGAGTAACAACAATGCTCGAGCAAAAAGACAAGAAATTAAAGCTTAGGTAAAACATTGAGTTATAATAATGGCTCTATAAGTAATATAGCAGTTAAACCAAAAGTCATACTAATCCTCCTACCTCCCCCCCCCTATTTTAGGTGTTAGCGTCAACCTCTCATATGATTTTACTGATTTACTCTTTAAGGTAATATGTAATATTGAAATATAGTAAATATTAGTGATTTTAAAGCTAGTAAAAACATATTATAGCAGTAAAAACTAATAGAGTTAAAGTCTATATAAGTGAAAAACATATGAGTATTAAACTCATGAGTATATATTAAAACTATAAGTATATAAATAAAACAAAGCATATCTAATCCTCCACCTAGGTGTATTAATATATTATTGTAAATCGTATACTGTCTACTCTAGAGAAGTGTATTTCTGCTGTTTACTGATATTGACTCTAGGCTATTATAAATATGAGAGTATGTAATGTTAATAATATTATATTATATTGAGTTAAAGCAAGTTAAAAAATAATGTGTAAGTAATATTGTTAGTAATAATCTCTCCCTCTAGCGTACCACACCCTAATGACTATGAGTTATATGAACGCCGTGCGTTTAAAACAGTAAATACAAATAAAAGTCATAACATTAAATGCTCTCACTCATATAAAGAGTGTTAAGTTAATAACACCTCTATATTGATTTACTGAGATTAATAATACTGCATTTAAGCGTATATGTTAATGATTAATAAATATGTGATAGTTTTTAAATAAGCAGTATAATAACATATAAGTGTAAAAACAGTAAAACATATGATATAAAGCAGTAAAACAGTAAAAAACAAAAGCATACTAATCCCCTAGGTGTTTTATAGTAACACCTCACTAATTTGATAATTATACTGATTTACTGCTCATTTAAGTACTTGATATATAAATAGTATATGTTTTTAATAAAAATTAGTATTTTAAGTGACCTAAATATTTAAAAAGTAGATATCAGGCCTAAAATTGACCCATGGTAAAAGACCATAATGGATTGGTCGTGTATGTTTATATACATGTGTATAATAGTGTAATATAATGTATAAGTTGTATAATATGTCTATAGGTGAGTGTAAGTGTCATATGATAGAATGTGTGTATAAGTGATCTAAGTGTATATAGGTGTGTGTGATATATTGTGATGTTTGTGTGTGTTTGTGACCGCTTGTGTATAAGTTAGTGATAAATGTTAAAGTGTCTATGTGAGGTTTAATGTAAGTGTACATTTTTAGTGAATTGTGTGTATATTTATATATAGTGATTGCATAGTGAATTGCGATATGTTTTGTATTTAACTATATATTTCCGATATGCTCATAAAGATTCCTGCGTAGAGAGTTTGTTCGATTGTGTTTCTAGTTTGTGCTTGTATTGGGTGTTCGTTATGTTAAGTTGTGCTCGATTGTAAGTGTGTTGAATGTTCATAGTTTCGTCTTTATGTTATAGTTTTTTTTGGTTGTGTTCATGAGTTTTGATGTTCATCATGTTGCCATTTGATTTTCATTTAGTTTTGTGTTAACATTTCATACTTAATGATGTCAGTAATTAATAAATATTTTTGATAATATTCACATAATTAACATTGATAAATTGTCTGAGAACTTAGTCATTGGCAACAATAGAGTTATAAAATGTGACTGTTAGAAACACAAGAAAATATGCTGATATCCATTTATGAATAAATTGTCTGAAATATATGTAATTTATATAAGTATAAGTGTGTATGTGTTATAAGTATAAGTGTGGTGTGTTGTGCGTGTGTGTAGATGCTGTATAGATAGGTTGGTTGTCCTTTTAAGCAACCTTGGTGGTGAAAGGCAGTCAGAAAGCCTCTGTTTGCGGTGCTTTGCTATGGAGTGAGAAATCTGGATGTCGTTTTTGCTTGTCAGTGCTTGGTATATAACGTTACAAGAGACTGTGATGGTTACTGCCTTTTGCTCGGCGTTTTTATTTTATAGATTTAAAGGTTCTCGTTATAAGTTTAGGACTAAATATCCCGACCACAAAAGTCTTTCTGACTTATATAACTCCAGACCGGAACAAATAATTTATACCCTCCTATAAATTAATATGTGTGTTTGTGTTGTGTTGCACAGGATGGCAAATAATTAGGTACATACCAACCGAAACATATATGCCTATACAGTGTGCACGTAAGTTACTAACGCCAAAGCTTCAATAAGCTGTGACTAACATGTATCCTTCTCATCATGAATTTAACCTTCCAAAAATAAGTATTCTAGGTCAACTATGAAAATCACATAGGATGAGCTCAAGGCTGAAGGTCGGAGGTTAATGGGTGTCGAGTGCAGTAAGATAGTAGGTGTAAGGCCTCGCTCCTATAATGGTGATACTCGCATAGTAGATATAGGTCTTATTTAGTTAAATTACTCGTGTAGTTACGTCTCGCGTCTAAGTAGCTCCTCAGGGTTAGTTAGGTTAGGTTATGTTAGGTAAGTCAGGTTTAGGTGCCACGGCATATATAAAGCTAGATAGGAGTTTAGCCTGCGTCGCGTTGTTCTCCTCGGTACTAAAACGTGTTTATTCAATGTAAAAATGAATAGTATACCAATTTGGTGTTTAATAATATAATATATATATAATATATAATATATATTATATATTAATATATATATTTTAATAATATATAATTATATATATATATATTATATTATATTATATAATATATTTTATATATATATAATTAAATATATTATATATATGATATAATAATTATATATATATTTATATATATTATATTAAATAATATTATTAATATTAATATATATATATATATTATATATAATAGAATATATATATACTACCTCTCTCTCTCTCTCTCTCATCTACTCTCAGATCTCATCTCTTCTTTTCTTTCTACTCTTTCTGGAGCTTTGCATCAAATAACTTTGCTTCTCGTATTTTTCTTTCGTTTCTTCCAACGGTTCAACATACAGCTACATATATATATTAATTATTATATTAAAATTATATATATATAATATTAATATATATATATATTATATATATAATATATTTATAAGATATATATTATATTTATTATTATATATATATACTAATTAATATATATATATATATATATATTATTAAATTGCATATATATTAATAATAAAATGCATAATATTATATAAAATTTCCTAGATTTAAAATTTTTAGAAAAGTAATGCAATTACTTTTATATCAAAAATTTTTGTATTTGCTCATTAAAATAATAGTAAAATTTTATATATATATAAGTTACATTTGTTTATTTAATATTTAAAGGCATTTCAGACGGGCCCAATATAGTTAAGTTCATATATACACTCCTTAGAGGCTATACGGGTTATCGAGTGATCACAGTTCTGTATCTCATATGTGATCATGGTAGAAGTCACTTTTTATTAAATTACCGCTCAATATTAAGTTATATTCCTTTTGCGGATGGTGAATTAATTTTGCTAATCAGTAAATGATAGAAGATGTTATATGTCGCATGTGACAGTATTACTAATGTTAATGCGCAAAACTGCATATATATATAATGACTAAGTAGTAGTATTAAATGAACATGTTTAGCGACCATTCCTTAAAGAAGGCCCAAGGGGTTCAGGATACCTGTGAAATACCTTATACATGAAAGAGTACAAGGATAGCTAATCATATA
>JABUQX010029330.1:17500-20000 GCA_015478945.1 Trachelipus rathkii | reverse complement strand
TATAGTGTGAGGACGAAAAAGTGGAAACGTAGATGATGTCCAGTATAAGTGTAGTAGGTTATAGTTGTTTGATAATTTGACATGTGAAAAGTATAGTGCTTAGTGTCAAATTATAAAATCCCTATATTTGGTGGATGTATAAATAGTAGAACTAATCTTTGTAGAGCTGATGTATGCGGACACTACCACGTATGTGGCATTCTTGCCCGTTCCGCATAATATGATTAATTGTAACTTATCTGTTAGCTAACTGGCATAGGCAGCCGCATCCTGATCAATAAAGTCAAGACCTATATATGGTACATGGAGTATACTCTTTACAACCCAAGTTGGTATTAGAATCTGCGAAAGCTGTTTACACGAGTGTGTGTTTTACCAGAAATGTGATCGGTCTCTATAAGGGCGTAGTTAGTGTTGTAGTACGTGATATATTTTCTATATAGAGTGGTTAGTCGATTAATTTTTTAAGTTACAGAATTGTAGTATGCCTTGCGCTCGAGACATAGGCTGTAGATGAATAAAAATACCGCCATATTTGATGGTACTGAAATAAGATAAATGCTCGTTAGAGGTCTCTGGGTGAATAACTGGACCAGTATAGATACTCAATGATAGAGGAGTCGGGATGTCAGGAAAATGTATTCTCTCTCGAGAACTCATAATAACACCGCTGTTTATTCACTTGTGAGAAGGTAACTGAGAGTTTCAATATAAACACAACAATTTAATCTCATCCTCTAGTTGTGAAAGAATTTGGTTGTGGACAACATCACACGGCGTGTGTCTATTTCGACAGACCGTGTACATGAAATGTTGGATTAAAGTCTCAACAGAGAAGAATCTTGGAGACACCATCGAAAGTGATCGTAGTGTTAGGCCAATGGCGGTGCCCAGACACAAAAGATAGGCATGCCAGTGAGGAGTAAAAAATCGACCACTCAGAGTGTGTTTGTGGAGGGAATGTAAAGTTGGTTGCGCGTACTACAGCGTCGCGGGACTATGGCGAAGAGATAATATCCAAACGCGTATCAGTGGCAATGCCTATGCGTTAAACGAGTCTACTGCAACATTGCACGAATTGCCACGTGTCGCTGCTGATAACGCGCCCGTACATATGATCGTACCTTCACATATGCGGGATTGGACTTATGTTACGTATATGAGTGCTATTTATATGAATAGGTTCTTACCTGAGTTAGCTCTATATGAGTGGAATTTTCTGTTGTCGGTGAGATAGTTATAATCACCTTATACTTAAATGAGGGTATATTAAAAAGGTACGTAATATAATATGTTAAAGCCTGGGCTTATTCTATTTATCGACTTTTGATCATATTTTCTTACCTACTTTCCCTCCTGTTATGTGATACATGTTATCAGCAACTCCTATAATACCCCCAGTACTTGGGGAAATAGGTAGTTGATGATGATATATAATATATATATATATATATTTATAATTATTTTATACTCTATACTCCCCTTTTAACCCCTCACCCCCCTTTGTATTAATGAACATTGCTTGAGATGCTCGTAATATGACGAGTATATCAAATCAATGTTACTCGTTTATGTTATTTTACATATATATATATATACATACACCAGTTGCATTATATACACACATTACCCCTCCCCCTTTCGCTTTAATCACCTCCAGTTTGCTACATTTAACATCATTTATAACACTTTACCCTATCCATCCCCCTATTTCTGACGTATATACCTATCATTAATCACATATATCCCCCTTTTGTTCTTTATGATTGTGCTAACATAACTATTGAGTTTATCCCTATACCCTCCCCTTTGCTGCCTTCATTATCTATACTCGGCTAACATCAACACCCTAATCAGAGCTTTGCGCTGCGTCGCGCCTTGACCCCGCAGTATTCATATGCTGGTATATTATATACGTCTCAGAGTTTAATCGTCATTGAGAGAGGGGTTTCTTACACCTACTCCCCATTCTCTCTTTATAACCCCCTTATCTCGCTTAATAAAGTAGTAAAAATTAGGAATAGTGAGGAATATGTAAAGGATACGAAACCTCTTCCTCACGGCAGGCTTCATTTGTCATAAGGTACAAGAGTACCTTAGCTTTAATATGGCCTCGCTAAAGCTCGGTGACACTGATAAGTATACCTACCTGTCTTATTAAATGTATTTATATAAAAATCCTTTTTCATGTGAATTGATTCTGAAACTGGTATATAGTCCAAAGGAAATGTTAAACTTTCATAATATTATATAAAAAATAATAATAAATAAAATGATTAAAATCTAAGGAAATAATTAGCCTTAAAATGTTTCATTTAGTTAAAAACATGAGATTTATAGATAAAATATTTAATTGTAGGCTTGTAAAGTAAAAGGTTCATGTAAAAAACTACTTACCTTTTAAGTTTACGCGTTGGATATAGTTTTCTCTTACTCATTTTTAATATCTTTATTATAGCCTGAAGGCTACCATAATTCGTACTCTATATAGGCATGGTGA
>JABUQX010029330.1:0-15000 GCA_015478945.1 Trachelipus rathkii | reverse complement strand
ATACTAAATATACATATTGACAACTTAATAGATTTATTTAACAAACTCATAGATATCAACAGAAAAACCAACGCAAGAAACATTTTAATTCCAACTACTCAAATATATTTAAAACTCAAATCAAATCAATTCCAACAATTACAATAAACAACCAGGCGAAGTAAAACTAGACTTCATACAAAATAACAAATAATCAGTTACAACAACTCAAAAACAACAATTACCATGAAACAACATCTACACAATCAGCTTAGAGATAACACAAACAGAAGCAAACAAGAAAGCAGGTATAATCTAATACGCTCAAAATACATAACAAACAACCAACAACAACAACAAACTAATCAACTAACAACAACAACAACTCGACGAAATAACATACAAACCAATGTCATACACCATCCTCTTAGTGTTCTTTGTAGTTTCCAACTTCATGTTTTCCAGATTTAGTAAAATTTAAGAAAATATTTTTTATAAATTAAAACGCTTATGAGGACAATGATACTTAGAGTTATTACAAACAAAATCCAACACAAAAACATCAACAAATCTCAATAGATATAAAAATCAGCACTACGCAACAACAAACAACTAAACTCAAGCTATATAGCAAACAAACTCTAAACCATAACAAACTCTCGACAACAACAACAACCTATAATATTAACTTAGAGTTCACGTGAGTTCCAATAATATTATCTTTCATTGATAAGTATCATATAAATACAAGTTTTCTAATTATCAGACTCCATACACATGCATCTCACCACCTTAGTATAAACTACTTTCACAAATTCAGTTATGCATTCATCCTCCTCTGTATTCATCAACAGAGTGCTGCCTCTCGAAGGTGCGTGGAGATCTACTACTCTCTCACTCGTATGCTGTTATTCCTCCTACATATTCTTCTCTTAATGTACATAAATATGTAATGAGCATTTTATGTGAAGTTGGTTATATTTAGACATTCTCACTTCACTCACACACATTACAAACACAACATCATACATTCTATAACACTCAATGATTATCAATGTATTATATTCATTAATAATAAATTATTTATTATTATTATTATTATTATTATTATTTATAACTTAATTTATATAATATTCAACTTATTAATTATCTAATTTATCCTGCCTTACCTTTTTGGGCATCGGATTAGTCTATTATCTCTATATGTTTTAGCTACTCTTGTATTATAGTGTTAGGTCTGAGAGTATTCTGTATCTATTATTATTATTATTATTATTATTATTTTATTTATTATTATATTATTATTATATTATTTATTATTATTATATATTGATTATTATTGATATTATTTATATTATTATATATTATTATTATTATTATCATTATTATTATTATTATTATTATTATATTATTATTATTTATTATTATTATTTATTATTATTAATTATTATTATTATATTATTTATTATTATTATTATTATATTATTATTATTTAATTCTAGTAATTATTTATTGTATTATTATTTTATTATTAACCTTGCTATTACATTAATTACTATTATTATTATTAATTTTACTTATTAATATAATTTAATTATTATCTTCATTATACTAATATTTTAGATATATTATTAATTTATTAATTTTAAATTATTATATTTATATTATACTATTTTATTATTTTAATTATTATTTAATATTATTTATTATATTATATATTATTATTAATTATTATGTATTATTCATATTTATTTTAGTTAATATTATTATTATTATTATTAATATATATTATTATTATTTATTATACGTATTATTATTACTTAACCAAACACTGATTATTTAATTGATTTTGCTCGAATATCTATTGATATATATATATTAATATATAATAATATTATATAATATGTATATAATTTAATTATATATTATATTATATTATATTATATAATTATTATTATATAATAATATATATATAATTATATTAATATATAATATATATAATATATATATATATATTATAATATATATAATATATAATATTATTAATATATTATATATATTATAACGACAATGGCCTTTAACTAAACTACTACTACGATTGATTAACAACAACATAACGAATTTAACTATTACTACTACTTTAACATACTACTTACTACTTATACTTACTACACTACACTACTACTTTAATCATTAACTATACATACTACTACTACTACTCTCCCTTCTTCAATCTGCGTCTGTTCTAAAGTCCAAATCTACTACTACTATTCACCTCCCTACCACTACATAATATATTATAATAATTTATTTATTTAATTATAATTAGTTATATATTAATTTAAACTCAGACAAAAAAAGTAGGTTATATAAATATCTCCTATCAGCGGCTGAGATAGAGAGAGTGAGAGAGAGCAGTATATACACATAAACATAACAAACAATCAGTCAAGAATACAGAATCTATCACAAATAGACAAACAAAATACATAACAATCATACAACATAACATACAATACAACAATACTAACAATACAACTTATAAATCAACTCAACTAAACTACTAACATAATCAAACAACAACATATAATACAACAACAACAACATAACCAACTCAACACAACAACAACAACTATAACCAACATATCATACATAATCAACTAAACTCATAATACAAACTAACAACAACAACGAAACAAAAGCCATGAAACAATCTCATATAACCAACAACAACAACAACATCTCAACATACTAACATAACAACAATTATACATCTGAATCTAATTAAAACTAGAGATATTACAAACTAGAATCAAGCCTCTAAAGTAACATACACCAATAACAATCTCTCGAAATAACAACAGTACCAATGATATATATATAACTATAATATCAACACCACCATCCAACCCTCAACACCAATCAATACAACAATCAAACAAACTAAATACATAAACAAACAACTAACAACAAACTACTCAAATCTAAATACATAACTAATACTAATATATTCAACTCAACTATACCATACAATCAACTAAATAACTAACAAAGCAGAATCATGAATCATCACAAAAGCAACAACAACAAACAACGAAAACAACATCATGAAACAATATCTACACCAACAAACAACACAACACAACAACAACAACTACAAAACAAATACTAATACTAACATAACAACAACAACAACAACAAAACACCACCTCAAATAACTCAAGTAATTCAGATAACATTCTCACAAAATATATAGACTCTAAATCAAATACACAACAACAACTAAACAATAACAATCTACTAAACTCAACAACATATAACAACTCAACAGCATACAACAATCAAATTTACAACTACTTGTGAATACTCAATAAAAACTTAGTAGATATATTAAAATCTCAGAATAATCATATGCCTCAATAGACAATAATAAACATGACTATATAACAACTATGACATAATCATACAAGTACCTATAAGAAATACAAACTAATATATACACCAACTCAACTAACAACAACAATTAGATCTGTAATATACAATAAAACTTAGAGATATTACAAACAGAAGTCAAACCAAAGACTAACAATAACATAACTAGCATACAACGGATATAATACAAATCCACAAACCTAGTGAAAACAACCATCTACATAATCAATACAACAAACTGCAAGATAAAACATTTAACATACATCATAATCACAATCACATAATCAAGCTCAAAACAATTCTCCATCACCAGCTTCTGTTGATCTATATATATCTAAGATACACAATGAGCACATTGCTACTTAAATAAAATATTTAAAGAAATTATGATAAAAACATATTACTTTACAATCACTATACAATGATCAGTAAGACATGATAAAATCTCAAAAAGTGGCTGAGCATAAATTACCTTATAAGCTAACAGTTAGTGTGAGATAATAATAGGCTTTACGGTCTAATACTGCTTTACTGACTTTATACTGTCTTTTCTGTACTTATCTACTGTGACTTATTTATACTGCTTATAACTGCTATTTAATCATTATTAAATAAAACATCTACTTTAATACCTCTCAAAACAGTTAAAACAGTGAATCATTAGCGCTCATATATAAATATACTTTAATATCAAACTCAATTGATGGTGTGTGAGTATTAAAATATAACAGGGTTCTATATAGCTATGTATACGCTTTACGCTATTATTAATTAAATATTTACTGCTTTACTAGAGCTCTTATAACTGCTTTTACTGCTCTTTTACTGCTATTTACTGGTTTTACCTAGATTATTATACATCTATATTTTAATATTAATAATAAGAAATTCATTTTATTAAAAATTTTTGTTTTAAAAAAGCATTTTACATATTTACTATAATTTTTCTCGGATGCAACTACAAATTATTATTATTTTAATCATTATTTATTATATAATTATTATTATATTATTTATATATATTATTTAATTTATTATTATTATTATATTTATTTATTATATATTCATTATTAATTAATTAATTATATATTTATTATTATTTTTATAATATAATATTAATTAAATTATATATATATAGTAATTGTCAGTCTTATTAAAATTCTCATTATTATCCATTACATTATTGGATATTAATTATATATTACATAGACATTAAATGATAGAATGATTATTAATTATATTAATTAATTATTATATTTATTATCATTATTATTATTAATTATTATATTATTATTATATATATAATAGATTAAATTATTATTACTTTAATTTATATATAATTATTATTATTATTATTTATTTAATTAATTATATAATATTATTATTATATTTTAATTATTATTTATATTATTATATATAATATTATTTATAATTATAATATATATTATTATATTATATAATTATTATTATTAATTTATATTTATTATATATTATTTAATTTAATTATATTATTATTTTAATTATTATATTATTAATTATTTATTATTAATTTATAATTATTTAATAATTTATTTATTATTATTACTATTATTATTAATTTTATTTATAATTGTATAATTATATTATAAGTTTCTATTATATTACTTATTATGGTAAGTATTATATATATATTATTATTATTAATAATTATATATTATTTTTATTAATTATTATTTATTATTATTATTTAATTTAATATATATTAATTTTATTAATTAACTGTGACACCAAATAGATTCACCTGGAGTACTCTTAACTATATGTATAACTAGACCTACATTGAGTACCTCCAGTGTTAAATCAGCGTTATAAATATCTCGCTTATTATTCATTTATTAAATTTATATTATAATTTAAATAATAATAATTTATATACATATACATATATATTATATTCATGGATCTTAAAAATTATTGTTTATATTTTATATTAATTATATATTTATTCTAAATATATAATATTCCTTATGTATATTTAAATATATATATATATATATATATATATATATTTTATATATATATATATATATTAATTAATATATATATATATATATATATATATATTTATTTATAGTATATATATATATAATATATAAATATAATATATATATATATATATATATATATTATACTATATATATATATATATAATTATATATAATTATTATATATATTTATTATATAACGTGACAGAATTTAGGCGGTATCCATACGGTGGGAGATACTACTGACGAGTTTGAGGCTACAGCCAATAGCTCACAGCGCAATTTTTTTAGACACTTAAAATTATATTTAATTATATCAACTATCCCCTGAGAGCTACTAAAAATCTAAAAATTACATGAGACGTACTTACAATAATCTAACTCTACTTACTATCCTACTACTTCATCTCTCAGTAATTCTCGTACGCCCTCATCCTGAGCGAGAAAAACACTAGATCTACGTCATAGACATTATCTTATATATCTCTCAAAACACTACCAACTAAATACCGTGAGCTTCAATTCATAGGATATATATAGAAATATTGATACAAACTCTACCTGAAGACAATTAATACAGCAGCATTGTTTTTATAAGAATAATGATGTAATCGCCTGTCTCATGCGCCTGAGAATACTGAGAGAGTTCGTGAGAGAGCGTACTGAAAATGGCTCATTTTATACTCAAAAACATACAACAAACCGCAAGAATTCCTCAGAAATCAAATACACAAAAAAAGCAAAAACAAAAAAACCACAACAACAACACATATCACCTATACTATCCGCACAACAACCAACAAACACGTAAATCATCAAGAGCAAATCCATCTCTCTTTACACTTAAACCAATATACTCATTAGACGAACAACAAACAACTGACTCTACAATAAAACTCACAACAAGACAAACATACGCAAACAGAGCTCCATGACATACATACACGAAAAACTAATCATAATCATTCCCCTGCAAAATTCTTAACAAACAACAAACCTAGACCCGACAACACGCAAAGATAACTGAGCTCGCACCAATATCAAACAGATAAAAACAAAAACAATTACAATCAAACAACAATTGCTAAACAACATACTATCAAACCCAAACAACAAAAACAAGATCTCGAGACAAGCAACCAAAATTCGAAGACTCTAAAGCTAACAAAGTAGGAGAGACTAATATCAAATGTGCCAATGGAATAGCAACATCATTGAGACATCACAACACACAACATCACACAAGACTCACACAATTTAACCCTCTGATACTAACTAGTAACAGGACCTTAGAGGAGACTTCTTGCTAACACTAGAATCTCAAGCCTCTCTCCAAAGACAGCACATCAATAACAATCTCTCGTCAATATGATATGACCGACCTATAGCGTGGCTAATCTATAACCGTATCCCCACCCCACCACCATTCACCAACACAACAACTCTTCAACAAACGTAGAAAACAACAACCTCTTATACAACAACTCTCCATACTCGAACACCTCAACTAGAACTCCTCTGAGAGACGAATAGAGTACAGAAGATCTATCGCAACTTAGGCACTACACAATCATAACAAACTAACAACTCGAAAAATAACATTACAACTCTCCATAGACCGACCATGATAATTATATCTATCGACACACACTCATAACTCCTCCACCTACAACTCCATTCCACCACGATAGAACGACATTACAAAACACATTAACAAAACTCAATATCAGCAAGCATAGCAATAAAGTTCAGAAATGAAATTTATAATCTCACGATTATTATTCTACAGCTCTTTCTCACCCAGAAACATTTACAAACAAACTCAAATATATGCGCCTCTCAATCTCAACCTCTCAACATACAACAAACAACCAATAACAACAACAATCAACTAAACAACTAACTATACTCAATCAATAATAACAACAAGCCATGTAAAATAACAATTAATCTATATATACACCTTAACAATACAAATATACTAACAACAATTACATATTAGAATACACAATTAAATAATTAAGATGATATTTACAAATCAGAATCAAGCCAAAGACAACTACCTAACTAACTAAATCTAAAACAACAAGGCCATATGATAATATACATAATTAATTATTACATACCAATACTATAGCTCAATAACTAAACTAAAACGACATGAATTATGAATCAACTAATACATAAATACATACAACTATTATATAAGGTCAAAAACTAATACATATAATAGACACACCCAGCGATTTATATAGTCACACGCTACCAACCCACAGACAACAAAAAATCTTCAATAGATACTGCCAACCTCAACATCAATAAATAATACTCAAACAAAACAACAACAACTAAAACTAAAACAATCTCAACCAACAAACATACATACAGCAACAAAACTAACTCAAATTATCCACCTGTAATTACAATTAAACTTAGAGTTATTACATTAACATAATCAAGCCAAAAGACAACAGGCAACAACATATAACAACAAGCTCAATTTTAGAAACTATACATATTAATTACACCAACAACTCTCAAACTCAATAACTCAATAACAACAATAGATTCTATAAATATCAATATAATAATACTTAATAAGATTATACAAACAGAATAATCAAAAACTCTCAAGAATAACTTAACAACAACATGAGCTAACATACGAAAACATCAATCCGTGAAACAAACATTATCTCCCTAACAATAACAACTCAGTCGCTAAAAGTCACGATAGTAAGTAGTCGTCACTCTGAATACAGTGCACATGTTCATCTTACTCTGAGACCAAAAAGCAGATGCCGAGTTCAGCACAACGACGCTAGCATTAGGAATACCCTATCACTCAGAACACTGAGTTCCTACTCATCACTTATTTTACAAAAATAACATAATTTTCAAATTCTCTATATTTAATATAACAATTTCATTACTTTATGATACCTACACCCCGTTGCATTAGAGTATAACTCTCAGTTAAGATATGCCTAACATCTCAGTACGCAGAATAATTTTAGCCAGAACTCAGTGTGGAATCAGATTACAGTGTACTTAGAGGCGAGTATATACTGCCTGTACTTAACGAGGCTGCATGGTCAAGTATCTGCTTTACGTAGACTAGTAATAATAATATTATATATAAATTCAATTTCTACTTAATTACCACTCCATGACTCGAGAGAGACTCCATATAATGAACAAAGTAAGATGTAATCGTAGAGTGCGAAAGAACTTTTTTATAAGGCTAATAACATATTGAGAGGAATATAACAGGTTCATGCTTTATTATACTTGATATCTACGAACCTTAGGTAGCACTTAATATTTAACTGCTCTATTTAATCGTCCTTTATAATACTGCTAATTTACTGTACTTTAATCTGTTTTATATACTGACTCTATTTACTTTAGTTATAACTGCTTACTTGAGCTTTATACATCTATTTAATATATAATTGAGAATATATTTATTTTATCACAAAAAGTATTTTGTTTTAATTAAACATTTACATTTATCAATTAATTCACGGATTGAGCTCAACTACATAAATATTACAACTCTTAATCTATTATATTATTTATTAATAATTATTATTATATATTATTATATATATTATTATTATTATATTAACTTTTTAATTATTATTATTATTATTATTATTATTATATATTATTATTATAAATTATTTATTATATTATATTATTATTATTATTTAATTATATTATATTATATATATATATAATTTAATATTATCATTATTCTTAATTCTTTTATTATTATATTTAATTATTATTATTGTTAATATTTATTATTTATTTATTATATCTATAATTTAATATTGTATTATTAATATTATTATTTAATTATATTATTTAATAATAATAATTATGAAAAGTTTCACCACATCAAATTCATAGAATTGCTTTCTTTATATTCTATTATTTCATATATAATTAGGTGCATGATGAGAGTGTAATCTTACTCTTCTACTATTTACAACAACTCATTCAACTACTAAGTACTATACTATACTTACAAGCGCTACCTCTATTACACTACTTACTACTAACATACTACTATTACTTAGCTATCATTATTATATATATAACTTACTACTCTATTACTTTTATTAACCCCATGTAAATAATATAATAAATAAACTTTTATGTGATATTATATATATAATATATTAATTTAATAATATATATGATATATTATTATATATATTATATATATTATATATTAAAATATATATATATATATTATATATATATATATATAATATATATATATATATATATTATAATTAATTATTAATATATATAATATTATATATATAGTTAATATATATATTATATTAATTTAATTATATTAAATATATTATATATATATAGTAAATTACTATACATATCATATACAATATTAGATTAAAATATCAAAAACATTTATTGTATTTATAATTTAATTCAACCAAAAATTTTATAATTACTCTGAGTATTATGCATATATAACTATAAAATAATTTAATATTTTTAAATAATGTTTTCTTTAAAATAACATATAATTAAATATATAATCATTTATAATATCTGTACAAAAAATAAATAATATTGATAAATATTATAATACTATTAATACAGTTTAATATTTACTTTTTTGAGTTTATAAATTTTATTAATAGTATATCAAGTTTATTATAAAATAACTTTTTTACTATAATATTATATAATATTATGAATAATCTTATTAAATAACATTAATTTTACATACCCTATAAAAACAATATATTAAAATCATAGTTAAATGTCTAAGACTCTACCTAAACATATCCCCCCAAACTCTTTTGTTATCAATCGTATTTTGATTCTTATTTAGATACTTATCATATGAACTTTACAATTCAATATTTAAGCTAATTATTGTATAATAAAGATATATATATAAACATGCAAAATTAATTCTTCTCTTGATCAATTATTTATAATATAAATCATTTCTTAGGATTTTATTTAAAGACTCAAACTCAACTCAATTATTCACTCATACTCATTATTAATATATTCATTCAATTTATCATGTAATCTAAATAAATATATTATTCATAATAGTTTTAAATAATTTGGATCTGCTTTATTTACTTATCGTTATTATATTATTATTTATTATTATTATTATTATATTAAATATTTATTTATTAATTTATTTACTAATTTAACTAATTTTATATATATATATATATATTTTATATATATATATATGATTTATTATTATTAATTATTTAATATATTATTATTTTCATTATTATTATAATTATTATTATAATATTCTATTAATTATATTATTTATATTATATTACTATTATTAATTATTATTATTATTTATTATTATTTAATTTTATTTAATATATATTATTATTATTATTAAATTATTATTATTATTATTATATATCATTACTAATTAGTTACTACTGGATATAATTACAGCACATAAATAAGCTCACACACGCACAACAACTTTACATAATATCCTCGCATATATTGAGATATGGGCTTTCTATAATTTATTGTATTAGAGGAATGCTCTAGTAATTAGAAATAATCTAACTTTAGCCCTAAAATTTATAGGATACCCTTTTTCTCGCCCAGTAGCTGTTTTAGCCTAATTACCATAGGATATCGAAAAACGTAATGCATAGACATAGAATATCACAAAAACCGATGCTTTATTTATTACATATATTTATAATTTATTTATTATTAAAGAATTTTTTTTTCTACATATATATATACTGGGTATATATATATATATAGTATAACGTTGAGAATCTTTATATTAAAACATAAGTTAGTGAAGTGATAAATAAAGCCTATACATTCTCATTTCTTGTAGTGGATGAAGTAACCTTATAGCTCTTATATATATATATACCCCTTGTTGATTAAGAAAGTAAATAATAATTTATTTATCACCTTTTTCGCTTTAAGGTTTTATAAAACATGTTTTTTCATATATCCTTAACTCTCTTGGTTGGAATCGGATGAAAATTAACTTAGTTCTTTTAAACTCATTTTATATAAATAATTAATAGGTCTCAGTACTTATAGTCTGGTACTAAGCTACACCAGTTAGAAATACTAATAGTTTCTTCATTATAATGTTCTATCTTATAAAAAAGTTAGCTTCCACTCCAATATAGTGTATATTATTATGATTCGTCTTTATAATACAGGTCATTATCATCATTCAATAACAAGATATTATATTTATATACAATGAGTCTGAATGACAAAACTCATAACTGAGGCTTATTACCAATCTTTATATATTATTAATAAAAAAATAGTCATATTAATATATATATATATATAATATTATATTATATTTTATATATTCGAGTGATTATATATACTGAATTTGAGGTAGACTTATAATTTAACGAAAATAACAATGATGCGTTTAGGAGTGGTAGAGGATGTATTGTAGGTCAAATCTTTATAAGATTGAAAAACAAATGAGAATTTGATAAAAATGAGGGAGTAAAGAAGAATATTAATAAATTTTATTTATAAGTTTTATGGATTTGCAATAACAGTGAGCGAATTGAATAGAATTAAATAGGGATATATAAGCTCTTTAAATATAGTGCAAGATGTTAGTGATATATAAAGGTGTATGAGTGGTATGCTTCTTGAATTGAATCAAAGTATATGTTATAATGTAACGATATATTATGATGGCGTGTTAGTAAGAATAAATGGTGTCAATGGTGATATTAGGTATTTAGAATTAATTAGCTCAAAGTGAGACAGGGTATGTGTTATGTTCTCCTTGGGTTAATTCCATTTGCATATGGATGGGTTATGAGAAAGATAGTTTACGAGGTGGGTATAGTGATATGTATTATATATTATAAATAAATATAATATATAATATATACTAATTATAGCGTATTAATAGCATGGAAATATGGTTAAGTGATATTTATGATGAGAATGGGTAGTGAGGGTGCTTATTATATTACCTTAAACCTATTTAATATGCTAGTAAGTTTATAGTGATTTTAGTGATGGTGATCTGAAGGAGTTTGAGAGGATTAGTAGAGAGATTTGCAGGGTGTGTAAAAGGAGAGGCTTAAAAGTAAACGTGGATATAAGAAAGTATGGTTTGTGAGTGAGGTCAGTCTCCTGGTGTGAAGTGTTATGCTAGATGGTGAAGCAGCTGGACAAGTGTCTGAGTTTAAAATATTTAGTGTATATGTTGGATGAAAAGGGTAACGGATGATGCAGTAGATATAGTTGATTAATGAAGGGAAAAGTTGTTAGATATGATCACGGGAAGGTGGCTAGGTGCAATTAAATCGCTGGTGTAATAGTAAAGGGACTAAGTCTTGAGCGTTGGGTTCTGCATCAGGGTATGTTAGGTATGTTTGATATAACCTATGTGTTTTATATGTATATATATATATATATATATATATATTATAGTAGTGATGATCTATTAGTGTCTGGAATATTAAGATATATAGATCTAAAAGTATCTAATGTGTTTATCAGATGTGAGACTAATACCTCGAGTTGTGCTATATAGGGTAATAGTAAGAAGTATATTATTAGATAACATATGTGGAATGAACGGTCTAATATTTATAAGAAAAGTAGTGTGTGGTGTGAGATGAAAGGGGTAAGTGAAGATAAAGTTAAATACATAGACCGATGTTGACGATGTGTTGGTCAATAGTAGGTAATGGAGGTAGTAGATGTTATATAGTACGTGTTATGAGGTGAGTTTAAGGCGGAAGTTATATTCGGCAGTAGTGAGTGTAGTGGGATCGAGTGCCGGTCTAGTGAGAGTCCGAAGAGATTATAAGATGGATTGAGTCATTAACGAAATGTAGTATGTGTTAGAGAACGTGAGGTTTAGGTAGGTAGTCAGGGTGAAATGAAAATGAATTAGTAATATACATAGTATGTGTTAGTTAGTTATGGAGTAGGTTTTGTGTGGATGGGTTGGTATAGCGTTGTGGAGTTACCACACTTGAGCACAGGTATAGTAACCGTACTATGTACATCTCGACTTCTGTAATCTCATCATAGATGTGATTACGTACCATGGCTAGTAGTATGGTAGTAGTAGTAGTGTCGCTATGAGTAGTGCCAGTTAGTTAAGTGGTGGAATATATTTAGTTTGAACTGCTCGAATTGTTCACATGAAGTAGTTAGTTAGAAACCGACCTGTGGACCTCTCAGAGGCGGCCCGGGCCGCTCCGCGCGCCTCTCTCTTCGACTCCTTGGCACCTCGGCTTCTCTCATACTCGCTCTCTCTCTGTCTCTCCTCCGGCACGGCCCCGAGATACCCTGGGCTACGCCACGCGTTCACACCAAATCTTGAGAATACATAAGAGAGGAAGAAATAGCGCAGAGGAGCTGTACTACCTCGGGTGGTTAACTGTATAATTATTACATACTATAATATAATTAGTAAATGATGACTGAGTTATAAATATCATAACAAAATAATAAAAATATATTTCCTTCTTCCCAAATAGTAATATTAAAATATAAAGGTATTAAATATCCATATGATGATATCGTTTAAACAACCTTATTAATATAATCCACATATTTATTTTTATTACTATTTTTTCATAAATTAAAATTGAGTGTTAAAACGAATTTTATACCGACGTTTATATTTATATTTTATTTAAATAAAACTCAATATAAATATTTCGTAGAAAAATAAAAATAATATTGTAAATATATATATTTATAAAAATTCATTAAATAAACATGTATACATAAATAACCAATATAATTACTCTAACTATTATGCCTTAATTTTTATTCAAATTTTACTGTGATGAAATCCAATAATATTTTTTCCGAAATCTCTATTTCAATAATTATTTATTTTTAATTGATAATTATCATATATATATTATATTTAATATATATTAATATTATATTATATATATTGTATTATTAATATATTATATTAATATAATATATATATTATATATATATTTATATATATTATATAATATTATATTATATTAATATATATATAATTATATATATTTTATATATTATATATATATATATATAGTAATATATTATAATATATATAAATAATATATATATATATAATATTATATAATATATATATATATTATATATATATATATATATATATATTAATTATATATTAAATATATATGTAAAGAGTATTTATATGAATACTAGAAATGTATTTAATATAAATATGAATACTTTTCAAATAATATTTAAATATATACAATATTATTATATAATATATATATATATATATATTAATATATATATATATAATATTAATATATATATATATTATATTAATATTTATATATATATATTAATATATATATTATATTTATTATTATTATAATATATTAAACAATTAATATATATATTATTAGATATTATTTAAATATATTTATACAATTAAATTTAAAAATATATAAATTTTTAAATGAATGAGTCACAGGAGATTTTACTACTCTCATCAGCGGGATTCGAAAACTGGAAC
>JABUQX010029329.1:40000-43278 GCA_015478945.1 Trachelipus rathkii | reverse complement strand
TAGGGAAAATGGGATAAAGAACGAAAACAAAAATCAACAACTTCTGAAGCCCTTGTTATGTTTGACTTGAAATAAATAATATGATAATGAAAAACCTGAGGAAATAAAATTCAACTGCACATATTATTTTATTATAAGTGGACTTTATTCTAAAATTATCGCTTTGTTGATTTATACAATAGATCATGATTAACTGTTAGGTATACTACTAAACAAAGTTTTTATTGCATAAGATGGATGATTCGAAGCTGGAAAAACACTGTATACAATGCGTTTGTGATTTTGAAGAAATATCTAGTGGAAGGAAAGATCTCATATGTTTGGAAATATGAGTTGGTTGATGTTGTTGAACATGCTTCGAACCACTACACAAAGCAACTCGGTGTTCCACAAGGATCGTGTCTGGGTCCTCTGTTTTTTATAATTTTCATCAATGATGTAATTTAATTCACGACGACTCTTTCAGGTTCATTGCTGATGATATTTCAATATTAAAAAAGGATAAAAATCCGGCTACACTATCACTAAAAGCAGCAGACGTCTCTTAAATAAGAGTCACACATGGATAATTTTAATATAACTTTCACTAAACTTGCAAAAACCGTCATACATCATAATTACAAAACTATAGCTGATAATTTCAACATAAAAATTAAAGGATGACTTGAAAGAGTCACAAAATTGCTAAAATACTGGGGACGGGGTTAACGTTAGGATGAAAAAAAATGACATTTCAAAGAATATCAAACCCAGAGTGAGCCAAACTAGCGAAATTATATGTATATACTAGTCCAATTGAAAAAATTCATTTCCTTTATATATATTCGAAGAAGATATACACTATGCACCATATACACCCACATCTATTAATATTGTCTTCCAGTTTATGGCATAGCTACCAAATCAGCTATTAATTCAGTTATTTTGATGCAAAAACGCTTCATCCGACTGTCAAGTCCTACTCAAAACTTCTATGAGCATCAGCACCTTTATTTAAAAAAACTTAAAATTACAATTTGAAGACCTATTGAAGTTATCTCTATTAAAGGAACAGCACAAGATACTACAAAATAAGGCATGTAACTTCCTAATATCTAACTTTCTAATAACCAAATTCAAAGAGATATAAATCTAAGAAATAGTGCTCACGTAAATCCTCCTTTCTATAGGTTAGGAAAAGGATAGACAAGCAGTTAGTTATAAATGTGCTAAAGTTTATAACGATTACCTCAAGAATTAAAAATGAAAATTATCTTACATTATTTACAAGTAAACAAATAAAAGCTATATAAATAAGTACTAATACATATTACTATATGCCATTTACAAGTAAACTCAAAACAACTGCATAAATAAGTACTAATAAATATTACTATTTATTATTATTTTATTATTATTATTATTAATTATTATTATAATTATTATATTATTATTTTTATTATGATTATATTATATTATTATATATTTATTATATTATTATTACTATTACTATTATTATTATTATATTATATTATTATTATTTTTATTATTATTATTTATTATTATTATTATTATTATTATTCATTATATTATTATTAGTTATTATATTATTATTATTATTATTATATTTCTATTATTAATATTTTCTTTTTTGTAATTGTTACATTATTATTTTTCTATTTATATTGATATTGTTTTGTTATTATTTATTTCTGATGACTCATAAAGATTATGGCGGCTTCTAAATACTGTTCATGTTGATTATTACCATGGAATTTTGTTTATCATTATTTTTATTATTATTATTATTATTATTATTATTATTATTATATTTTATATTATTATTTATTATTATTATTATTATTATATTATTATTATTATTATTATTATTATATATAATTATTTTATTATATTATTATTGTTATTATTATATTATTAATATAAGATTATCATTATTATTAGTTTAAATATTATTCTGGACCATTATTTATTATTATTATATTATTATTATTATTATTATTATTATTATTATTATTATTATTATTATTATTATTATTATATTTTATTACTATTATTTATTCATTCTCTTGTCCAATCTCAATAGTTTATATGTGTTTACTACTTTTCACGAACATTTATTATCTAAATTATTGTTATTGTTGTTCTGGTAATATTTACTTGTATTATGAGTGAAATTATAAAAATAATTACACAAAGCAATAAAACTATATATTATTATTATTATTATTTATTATTATTATTGGTTATTATTATTATTTATGAATTATTACTTATTATATTATTATTATTATTATTTTATTATTATTATTATTAATTACTTTCTATTAGTATTATATATTATTATTTTATTATTATTATGGATATTATTAATATTATTATTATTATTATTATTATTATTATTATTATTATTGTTATTGTTATTTTTATCATTTTTATACTTATTGTTATTAATTATATTTCGGGTCTCATAGGACACGACACTGTGTTGCAATTAGTAGGCCCCTTTCAGATACTAGGGAAATTGTTTTCTTATACTGTTTACCAACATGTAGTTGTAAAATATCGTTCTATGTATGCAATGTCACCTTAGGCTTTCCATAAAGTTTTAAATTGAAAAACGAAATTGAAACTTCAAATTACTATTGGGCTTATAGTGGACGAAAAACTTGGTCCCCCATATAGCCTTTTCTCATGTCATATATATATATTCTATGTGATTATATTATATTGTAAGCAAACTATGTAGAATATAGTCAGAATAAAGTGTTTTTTATTTTTTGATCTACCAACCTGAGTTGTAATTATCTTATTAGTTTTAATTATAAAGTGTTTATTCTTACGAGTGTCAACTCTTTTGATAATTAATTAATTATAACTAATTATCAAAAGAGTTCTGAAAAGAATGATTAATAATTACATTGCCCAACAATGAAATTTTTTTCGGGCTCAAAATTAGCGTATTCTTATGTATGAATTCAAAAATTCACATAAAAATGATCGATTAGCTCTTGCTCTTAATGTATAGTGACATGTAAATTTTTAGAGTCTACATTTGTAGTATGGGAGAAGTTTTGTTTTTGGGAATTGTCACACATCTCAACTGACATAACAGAACGTTCCCTAGATGTTTGTAGGTTATAAACATAATAACTGTTAATGCGACTGTGAATTTCATATTGTTAATTTTATTTTTTTCAGAATTTCTGGTTTTGGAGTGCTTTTGAAGTGTAAAATTTGTTATATCAAAATGCCACGAAAATGTGTAAATTTAGTGAATA
>JABUQX010029329.1:22500-32500 GCA_015478945.1 Trachelipus rathkii | reverse complement strand
GCTATTTCTCCTTTTCCACCCCTCTGCAAGTCAACTCATTTATATCTAACACTATAATTTCCTTTAATTAAGGACATTATTTCCGCTTTCTCTGAACTTAACACTAAGAAATGTATGGTCTTGATGGTATTACTCCTGTGGTTCTCAAAACCTGTGCTTCTGAGATTGCACTCTGCCTTGGTAAACTATATCGTCTCTGTCTATCTACTTCAATCTTTCCATCCAGCTGGAAACTTGCATTCACTTATCCTGAGCCAAAAAAGGGACCACTCTCAACCCCCAAAATATCGTCCTATCGCTTTAACCTCCTTTCTTTCTAAGTTCTCGAATGTATCCTTAAGAGGAAGATTTGGAAACATCTCAAGTCTTCAAATCCTATCTTTGATCGCCAGTAAAGTTTTAATAAGAAACGTTCTCCTGACGATCCTCTTTCCCTTCTCTCAAATTCTTAGTCTTCAACCCTTCGGCATTTCGGTGTCTTTTTCTGCTTTCCTAGATATGTCGAAAGATTTCGATAGAGTCTGGCACAAAGTTTTAATTTCTTGCTCTTCCTCCTTAGGAATCTATCCTTCCCTCTGTGACATTCTCACTGATTTCTTCTCCGGCCGATCTATAGCGGCAGTTGTAGATGGCCACCGTTTATCCTGTAAATCTATAAATGGTAGTGTTCCTCAGGGTTTTTCTGTTTTTCATTAATGACCTTTCTATTACTTCGTCACCTCTCCACTCCAATACCGACGACTCCACCCTTCATTTCTCATTTCATTTTTAAAAATGTCCAACCAAATCGAACGTGCCTCAAGATAGGGATGCGGCCTTGGAACAACTAACCTCTTACCTTTCTCGAATTTCTAATTGGAACATTAATAAAATGGTTGTTTTCATTGCCTCAAAAACTCAATTCCTTCATCTTACAACTCCACATTGTCTTACACACAGCTATAACATCTTCTTCGAAAACACACAATTCAAACCTTCGTCTGTCCTTAATATTCTTGGTGTTTCTTAATTTAATTGGAACGATAACATTACTTCTCTTTCTAAACAAGCTTCTAGGAGGTCGGGTGATCTTAGGCGCCTTCAGAATTTCTTCACGTCACCCCAGTTGTTTGGTCTTTTAGAGTTGTGGTCGCTCACCCCTGTAATAATTTATGCCTATACATATGGTGATTCCATTTACACAGCCCTCCTTTAAAAGGTGACTCAATCAGGTTTTCGTTTTTCAACTTCCCTGCTCTTAGTAAACTCTCTCTAATAAATACAAATACAAACCCAGGCCATGTCACCAAATTCTTCTCCAACCTCCCCCGACACAGATTAAAATCCCCACCCTCCTCACAAGCTAAATTCTATAATGACATTTACAACATTATTCCCCCTCCCTCTCCCAATAGGTCATGGCTACACTATTCCACACCAAACTTACTAAACACAGTACCTACGAAACCACCCCAAAAATTTAAATTTATAAAACTACCCTTCCCCAAAATTCTATACAACACATCAACAACCACACTCATAGACAGAAACAAATGTCCACAACCACCGAAGCCACAACCTTGACCTTCCCCGGAGCAGGTCAGATCACCACCCTAAAACTCTACATTAAATATAGATTCAAACTTGACAACGTCCACCACCTGCACCAGATGTCACATTTCCCTGGACACAATAAGAAGCACCTCCTTCAGCGGGTGCTTCCGCTCTCGACGCCCCCCGCGCCAACTTCTCTACATCCTCTTTCCTCGACCTGTGGAACCGCCCAAGAGGGGTGGCCGGCTTCCTAGAAGCAGATGATGGCCCTCCAATTGAGGTTGCGTCAGGCGGCAGAAGTACAGTAATAAGTATACGGTAGTCATATATAATATATATAATATAATATATAATAATATATATATCAAAACATAATACACTATCACCTAATAAACCGACACTAACATACCCCTATACTCACACAACCCCACACAACAAACACCTACCCATACCTAATACCTATATATCATACACAATATCAAAGCGGCACCTCCAAGTCAAACTTTTACATACCACCACCATAGCGCCTCTCCTCCTACTCTACCATACTCTCTCTCTCTCATCTCTACTCATATATACAACCACCAACACAACACAACAAACGAACATACCAACACATACCCATAACAACAACAACCAAAACTCATACAATATACCTCACATCATATATATAAATAATAACAAATAACACAAACCTACACTACTCACATAAAAACACTAACCTACATACTCATAACATAACACAACAATATAATCACAACCACCTACCCACAACCACTACAAACCACAAACCCCTAAAACAAACCCTCATCCAATACAATAAATATTACATATAATATATATAAATACAATATAATAATAATACTAATATATATATTATATATATTATCATACCTATATATAATATATATACCCTACGTATACTAATAATACATACGTCAATACATATATACATATATAATATTATATATATATATAATATATATAATATATAATAATATATATATATATATATAACTATAAAATTATATATATATATATATATATATAATAATATATATATATATACTTTTAAATAAAAAATTTTAAAGTAGTCTACCTTATTTATTCATAAAAGAGTGTAACTAAGAAGATGCCACAAGGGCACAATTATAAGACAATTTCTATTAAATCTAACATTCAAGCACACAATCTCCGCTCATTATCCAAGATCGAGCAACTGAAGAGTCACCATTTTTAGTGATTGAAAAATAACGCTATTTAATTTCGATGATTTCTTACACTTTTTGTTTTCAATCTATATCTTACTATATTTATTATGTTAAATATTTTTTTTTTTTTGACCAATTTTACGAAAAAAAAAAAAAAAAAAAAAAAAGAATTTTATCGTAACATTATGAAATTTGTAACGCTCCATCTTAATAAATGTTTAACTCGTGCTGAAGCAATGAAACTATTGTTTAAAGCCGATACTTTTACAAACTAAAAACATATATATATATAATAAATAAAATTATATACTATATATAAACATATATATATATATACCTATAATCATCATAATTATAACATAATATATACATAATAACATAAATTACCCTAGGTATAAGTATACAATATACACTATATAACTATCTAATATATTAACATATAACACTTATAAATATAGTAAATAAATAAGTCACTCATACTACCTATAACCACTCACATAAAAATACTACTAATCATACCATATACCATCACACCCACAATATATATACTACCCTCAATACCACCGCTGTCACAAAATAATACTTCACTACCAGCGCCACATAATAAATAACAATAAAATTAACTTACTTTGTCAAGAACTCACAACACTCAAGAGACGAGCTAAACTTCCAGGCACCAAACTCCCGACCGCCTCCCATAAAGCAATAACTATTAACACTAATAGGTACAAACTCCCACAACTTCGTCATAAAAAGCTCTTCTCTTCGATAATGGACCATTGAAAAATCAACTCAGACCTGCGCGGCTCTTCGCGGCAAAAGAAACTTATTCCGACATACACTCTCGCAGAACGCACCGCTGTGACCTATATAATAGGACCACAACACTCCCACAACCCCCCATCAACCCAATATACACACTAGAGAGCTCAGATCCACAAATACTCACTCACATTCGCAACTACTCTTCTCTGAGTTTTAAAAACATTAATCCAGAGAGAGCACATACCCAACATTTGCCAACACCTCAAAGATACTTTTTCACCCAAACATTATATGAAAAAACACTACAGACATTCACAAGAACACCAACCCGAGTGGGCACCGAGACCGACCTATAACTTCTCTCCTCGCAGTGCGCCTACGCCCTCCACTCAACGCCTATGCCGCCAGAAACAATAACGAACCCACACATATATGCAAGCCCCATAATATTTTCGATCACACAAGACCAACACTCACTTCAAGCCTCTCTCGGACTCCTCGCGCCTTTGCACCCTGACGCGACTTTTCTACCGACCGGTTGGAATGAATATTTGCTAACACCACAAATATTCTTGCCAAAGTAAAGCTTCCTGTGCAAATAAACAAAAACGCCCATAGCTTTTATAAAGCGAAGGAAAAAACACCTCTAATCACATCTCTCTGTACACTTATAACACAGACAATAACCCTCCATATTAATCACACGTCCCTCTTCCTCCTCCATGATTCTATGTGGTCCTTGTTTATCCCACAGGAGGCTTCAGCAAGAGCGCCTGAACGAAGTTCGAAAATTTTCAGAGCATAGAATTGCAATGCTATTTGTTAGTATAAAAACACTACACTGCACAATAAGTTACGCTATATATAACACCTCATACATACTCTACTATACACATACAAACATACATCATAACTATACTATATATATAATTAATACTATATATCAATAATATATATATATATATATATATATTATATATATATATACTATATATATATATATATCATATATCAAAATTATATACCTACTATCACACATATACTACAAACCCACACCTAATACCATCCCAAACCACTACCTACACACTATATACCAATCAATACACTAACCACCACACAACTACATACAAATCAACTCATACAATATAATATATATAATAACCCACCACCAACCACTCACCCCACTCACCTCAATATCACTCAAACACTAACATATCACTCACCTCACACATAAAAACACACAAAACAATACATAACCATAATACAACACACACCCAAACACACCTACATACAATAAAAATCCTCCATACCAATAACTCAATACATATATCACAAAACCCATCATATACCACTATACAAAATACCATCAACATAAAAAACACATCACATACCCACTCCATACAATCTCATAACTAATATATACCTAACAACAGTATATATACAACATCGTTTTTATCCACCAATGAACACGTCCTTGCCACGCTTCTAAGCCTCTAACTTTAAAGAAGATAAAAAAAATTTACTTTATGATTTTTGTTGAAATCAGGTATTCCTGACATATGGCTTATGCCGCTTGCTATAGTCCCGCCTTTTTAAAATTGTGCGCCTATGCGCCTTTCCGCCTACAAATTGATTTTGTCTCGCTATTATATGGCGCAACTCGGTGGCGCAAAGCCCAGCTCTGATATAGAAACATTAATTTTATAAAAAAATTAAAAGTGATTAGTTTGTTTCCCCAAAACTGTCTTTAATTAAATCTATTGCAAGGGTAACTCATTTAAATAGGCATTAATATTAAAGAGAATCAACGAATATATATATTAAATACTTACCTACTACTAATAATATAATTATTATATAATTATATTATATATAAATTACTAATATTAATATATATATATATATAATATATTACCTATATAATATATATTATATAATATATATACCTATATATATAATATTATTAATTATTATATATCATACAACCGTACATATAACTAATATATAATAACAATATAATAATCTATATATATATAATACTATATCATCCCCAAAACGTATAATTCGTAAAAATTAATAAATTTGTCATTTATGTTTCGTACTTATGCCAACAGTTTACCGTAAGCAAAAATTTTGCAAAGCACGAACAAAATTATATATAAGACTTCCTCCTTCATAGTGACAACGAGTTGTAGAAGCATTCTCTTTCGCTTCTCTACTGTGAGGTCGTCTTCTATTGAGACTCACTTTTCACTGCTTCTTAAAGAACTTCGAAATTACAAGAAAAAACGCAACTCTACCAAAATATATAGGTAAAACTCCCGGCAAGCACAAGACTGCAGGAACATCCACATCAGCACTAACAGACAATTCACAACAGAAGACGCTTTGCAAGTGACGGTAGAGAGGAAAAGGCGTTATATATAATTACGAAGAAGAGAATCTCAACAAAACACCGCAGATACTTTTATTTACCATATAAATTGAATAAATCCTTTGTTCCCTAGACTATTTTAATAATATACTAAGACTAAACCTTGACAAGATTAACCATTTAATACAATCTTCAAGAAAACACAGCGAAAAATCACAACACACTATATATTGAATAAACCATACTCAACATAATTACCAACTCAACATATATAGTGCCTATAAGACGGGGACCATTCTACATTTAAACAGAAAAGGGCCCCTATAAATTGGTAACCCCGAAAGTAAAACACCCAGCCCCTTCTGAAAACCCATCAGCATTTCACCAGTGACTGCTTATCACGATGCCGAACAACGAAGAATTGGATACTTACACTCTCTCTTACTGACTCCTTCCTCCTCAACAAGAAAAAGTTCGTCTCCAAAAGAAAACAACCAAAATGAAGAAAAAGAAAAAAAAATAAAAAATCTTAAATCACAAGACTCAAGAAGAACCATGCACAAAACAAACAACACCCAAACACACAAACAACACCATATATCGCAATTACGGGACTCTTTTATCATTCTCAATTACATTTTGGATTATGGTCTGAAACTCATTTTTGAATTCCACTACGAACCTTCAGGCTCCTCTTCGAATTCTAAATGGTTCAGTCCCGTCTCCCATATTTATATCCTGTACTTACAAAAGAAAAATTTACAACCGCAAAAACCGAATACTCTTTTCAAAACTGGTATCATTCGACTTTCTAAATCCCTCCTGGTCGTCACCTCTTCATCTCGTTCCTAAAATGCTCCAGGTGAATGACGTCCATGTGGTGATTGTAGAACATTAAATTCTATACCAAACCAGAATCTCAACAAGTTCTTTTTCAAGATCTCTATAAGTCTCATTCAAGTGTCAGAGCTTCTCTTCGAACATGAAGACGCGCAATTTTGGCCCAATATGGATCAAGATATTCACGTATTCTCACCAATGTCAAAAATTCCATGATTTATCGTCCATTGACATTTTTCAAACAAAACTTGTTGTGCATATAATTTTAATATTTAGCATAACATTTCTATATGTCAGCATTCAAAATATCCATTGTATGTATGCATTATATCTCCGGATTAATCAGATGTGCAATACACCCCAACCCACAATATATATACTATCAATCTCTTCACTTTTCATGCATAAACACTTTTAGACACTTATGCCACAACACAACACCTCACATACCATATTCTGTCATCTCTCTCGCTCAATCTAACCACGATAATATTACAACAACCTAAAACAACCACACCCACAAACAACCACCCACACCTCACACACTACACACACCCCTCACTCTCTCTACTCATCACCCCTACACCTATATACAACAACCCCTACCACCCACACACAAATACTCACCCACAACCCAACACCATAACAACCATAACACACCCCAAAACACACAACAAACTCACACACACCACAACAAAACAACTACACTAGTAGATTATATATATATCCATAAACCATAACAACAATACATAATAAACACTTACATAAACTACACATACAATACACTACTCACTACTACACCATATAAACTACCCTCACACAACCTACACCACCATATACCTAAAACTAATCAAATCATATAACAGGACAACTATAATAAGATATGCTCTTTTTGAATGCACCTTTCATATTATGAACCACAACTAATAACATTTTGAAATATCTTCTATATCCATAGACCCACAACGTACACACAAAATATCCCTATATTCTCTCCTCACTTATTAAAACCTACCCCATACCCACTATCACATTCAACTAACAATAACTCGCCTATGTGTGCTAATGACCAAATAGAGAATACCACTACAAACACTCAATACGAACTAACACTACACTATCCTCTGCCATACTCCATAACATCTATACACCCTAATATATCTCATCCATTTTTCATCATATTCATCTAATACCTCAATGAAATATAAACTATACGTAATTGCCGACAGCACATACTCTTCACTACGCCATGCAACACCACAACCATAATGTATACAACTTATAGCAATGATTAATTCTTTCTTTTATATTATGTATTTATTTATCACTATACTAACTATATACACATACATAGAATTTACCTACATTAACACATAGGAACAGCTCAACATACGAGAGCACACTACACGTAATTAAATCTATCTCGATCACCCACAACATAAATTCTCGATCCTTATATGCTTAGAACGTACACATCCATATCGACAAAACCATCATACGTAAGCAAAAATTTTACATAAGTACGAACAACAAAAATACTCGAGAAACATAATACAAGCACATTTCACCTCTTGCGTGACCTCTGAGAACATCCATCTTCGCTTCCCTCTACTAATACATAGCACATTACTCAATTGAGACTATACAATATACCTCACGCACTCTCTACACACCCCTTCGAATCTACCAACAAAAAAACACAGCAACGTTATCTCTATTAAATATAAATCCACACTCTTACTCATATTTTAATACCATTCAACCAATCTAACCAAACAAAATACGCGAGAGATACCATAAACTCACTGAGCAACACAAGACTGACAGATCTCGAGTTATAACGAAAATCAAAGAAAGACACACATTTGCAAATGAATGTAAAGTGAGGCAAAGGCGAGGGACTGATCCTCGAAGCTTACGAAGAAAAGAAAATCTCAACTTAATTTAAGTTAACTTAATTTAAGTTAACTTAATTTAAGTTAACTTAATTTAAGTTAACTTAATTTAAGTTAACTTAATTTAAGTTAACTTAATTTAAGTTAAACCTATACAGCAAACAAAATAACAGAATAAGGAGTCACAAAACTTAATTGAACTACACCTCATCATACTATATCAGTAGTGGCCTTCAGACGGGACCATCTAACATCAAATAAAAGAGCCCAAATATAATTATATATATTTATATAGTTATATATATTATTATTATATAATATAATATATATAATATATAGATATATATATATTATATTAATATAACATAATATATATATTATAATATATATAATATATATACATATATATATATATATATATTCTTCTTAGAGTTCTTTGTTAGTATATATTTCGTTTTTACAGAATTTAAATTTATTATAATTATCGTCTTGTAGCAGTAACTATCACTCATGGTGCATTACTATGGTGCATATCTATATTTTATTTCACAACAATTTATGCTACTCTCCTCTACAAGAGATAAGAAATATTTTATCTCTTAAGCAACAAAGTGTTCTCTAATCTTTAAAAGAAAAAATTGACCCAAATATCAAACACATGAAATAAAAACACAGACGATTATAAATCAGCAGGCAATGATTTCGGTACTTGCGTTAATGCTTAAACACCATAACACGCATTACGTACTTCAGTACTAGAATATAAAGAATATTCATTTTAGAATTGTCAAATTAGATTCTAAAAAAAATTAGAAAGACGTAGTTTTAGATTCTTCATTATAGACAAAATGCAAAAAGAGTTTAATTGAGCCTGCTGTATATACCAAACCTCTAGAGCATGACACTCTGCGAAACCTCCGGGGAACCGCGATGAATCTTCAAATGGAAGTCTAGTGAATGGTTGAAGAACATGTAATCAGCTGCTAAATCCGAATACAATTAATTACCAATGTAATGAAAATATACATGCTCCCTTCTCTCACAATATTAAGAAGACTCTTCAATTAAAGAAGCTAGAAATACAAAAAAAAAAACAAATATTTGCCGGCTCTTTACAATCTCGGTATATCCAGGCAATAAAAATAATAAATTGGGTTTCGTGGGTGAACAAATGCTAAGAGCTCTGCTCTAGAGGATTTTGTAAAGTTTATATTAGTGTTACTTTGTGCAAAACCTTCATTATTCTGTCTTTTACCCTCTGAAGTTTAATATTAAGGCTGGAGTACTTTCCAAATGCTATTTCAAGTGTGATTCTCAGCCCATGTTCTTCTGAATGTAATGCGTTTGCAGATTCTAGGCTTTTTTAATTTTACATATTCTTA
>JABUQX010029329.1:10000-17500 GCA_015478945.1 Trachelipus rathkii | reverse complement strand
TTTTAGCGTTTTGCCATAATTCAGGTCAAGATCCCCAACTCCGGAGGATTTTGGGGATTTTTCCCATTGGTAGCCCTGCAGGTCGAAGGCAAAGACTTGAAAACCACTTTCGAAGGTTTTGGAAATTCCAGTCATGTCGGCAGCTGACTTGGAAATTTCCATAATTTCATTAGATTTTGACGTCTGATTCACGTCAAATTAAAGGGTTTTTAAGGTCGGTGAGAACGAATTTAAGGTCTGGAAGACCGACTTAAGAGGTTTTTGAGCCTGAACTCATGGTTTTAACCCAAAAATGGGGCTTAGCCCCCCAAAGGGGAATTTTTTGATTCCTAGAAGGTTTTAAATTGATCGGTAGATCATTTTGATGGTTTCAATCGATTTATCCGATGTTTTTTACCACTTTATCGATGTTTAAATCAGACTTTATACTGCTTGTTGCCTGAAAAAAAAATATAAATCGAAAGAAAATATTAATAACATTCATTCATATATCGCTGTAGTTCAAAGTGGCTATATTGAAGGCGGAGTGGAAACCGGAAGATTGACGGTATTATCACTACGACCGCGCAAAAAGACTCAGTCATACCTCACTCTCAAGTACACGCAGCGTACCACAAACGCATAGAAACCGACCACTAAAATAAAAACTAATCTACAAATTTACACATAAATACACATTCACACACACTACACTCTAAATACACTACACAATATAACTAATACAAACTACCAACACTATAAAAACACACTAACCAAACTATAAAATAACACATTAATAGTTTCCATTTGTCGTAATAATAAAATCACACAAAATAAATCACAACATAAAGATCAAACACACAAAAAAAAATCTATCAAAACAAACAACTATACATATATATACACACACACAAAACAACAAATAAAACAACAACAAAATAACATAAAAACTCACACAAACAACTATCACCACACATAACAAACACTATACAACACAAACAAAAACACATAAAAAAACACACCCAACAAAATACACCCACAAACACAATCCAACAAAACACATATAAAAACAACACACATTACACAAAAATATAAAATTAGAACAAAACCACTTACAATAAGAGTAACACAAACAATACATAAACTTAATTAAACGATTAACATAATATTCTTAAGCCAGTGCATCGTCAACCCCACAACGACCCAACCACACCAGTACATCACCCGAGCCCAACATCAACCAAAAACATCCACATACCACACATCCCAAACCGCACAATCGACCTAAACACCCAATACAACACACGCACCGGCCACGTCAACACACACACAACCCCTCGATCGATATACATACGCGAAAGACGTCCAACACAAATCCTGCACATAGATAATAGAGAGATATATATATAAATATATAAAATAGAAGTAGAAGAAATGCACGGATAGTGCACTAAAGAGCACGAAACGGACACACACAAATGAGCAACGCGCAGAGAGAGCAAAAGACAACACCGAAACGCGACATCGCAAGAGCGCAAGGACAGGCCCGAAGGAGCCCAACACAACAAACGGAACGAACAACGACACAAAAGAGAAGGACAACCAGGCACAATGCAGAGTATAGAATACAAACACACAGAAAGAGGAGACACAACACAACAAGGCTCCACCCTACACACTCGACACAAAAAGAGAAAGTTATAAAATCGCACGGAAATAACTAACCAGCAAAGAAGAACATGCCGCCGAAACAATGACATAAATAAGAGAAACAGATGAAGGAAGGAGGAAGGAGGAAGGATGGAGAAAGGAGACAGAGAAGAAGACAGAGTTGGTACCGGCACCGCTGCTGGAGCCGGTACGGTGTTGAAGTAAACATTCGTTTAGCCTCAGACAGACATTTCTATTTTCAAAATCTCGTTTTCTTTTTATAATCGTTAACTAAAATATATTGTTTTGCTAATTTTCATATTTTATTGTTTATAAGTTCATCTTTAGTTTTTTAATTTTTGCTGACATTTAATTTTTTTTAATTACTTTTTAAATTTTATTTTGTTTTCTTTTTTTAAAATTTTTATGCTTTTCATGATTATAACGTAAAAATTTTTCATTTTTACATACCCTGAAGCAGTAAATCAGTAAATCAGTTAATCAAGCTACCCACTCCACCCTCCTACCCATTCGTGATCTATTGATCTATTGATTCAAGTCATATTTTGTATAACATAACACAAAAACTTTTATTTATTTTGTTTTGTTTTCTTTAAATATTTTGTTTTTACTAAAAATTTATTCTTTTTAGTTTATGCACTTAAAAAATTTGCTTATTTTATACATACCCTAAATCAGTAAATCAGTAAAATCAGTTAATCAAACTGCCCTCCTACCCTTCCATGATCTATTGATCTATTGATCTATTGATTCAAATATTTTGTATAACATAACACAAAACTTTTATTTATTTTGTTTTGTTTTCTTTAAACATTTTGTTTTTACTAAAAAATTATTCTTTTTATGTTTATAACTTAAAAAAATTTGCATTTTTACATACTCTAAATCAGTAAATCAGTAAATCAGGAAATCAGTAAATCAGTAAATCAGTAAAGCAGTAAATCAGTAAATCAGTAAATCAAACTACCATCCAGCCACACCTCATACCCTTCTGTGATCTAATTGATCTATTGATCTATTGATCTATTGATCTATTGATCTATTGATTCAAGTCATATTTTTTTTATTAAAATTGTTATGTTTTACATACCCTAAAAACAGTAAATCAGTAAATCAGTTAATCAAACTGCCCTCCATAACCTCCTACCCTTCCATGATCTATGTGATCTATTGATCTATTGAGTCTATTGATCTATTGATCTATTGATTCAAGTCATATTTTGTATAACATAACACAAAAACTTTTATTTATTTTGTTTTGTTTCTTTAAACATTTTGGTTTTTACTAGAAAACTTATTCTTTTTATGTTTATAACTTAAAAAAATTTGCACTTTTACATACCCTAAAGCAGTAAATCAGTTAAAATCAGTAAATCCAAACCCCCCACTCATATTCCTCCTACCATCCATGATCTATTGATCTATTGATCTATTGATTATTGATTCAAGTCATATTTTTGTATAACATTAATATAAAATAGAAATTTTTTGCTTGTAGCGTTGTTTTGTTGAAATGTCGCGTTTGCTTTTGCATTTGTTGCAGGCTTTTGATGATTTGTATGTTGTTGAAATGTTGCGTTTGTGTATGCGTTGTTGTTGTTGTTGTTGCTTGTTGTATGTTGATTGTTAAAATATACCAAACGTTCAAGTTAAATGAAAATATACAACACTTTTTTCAAACATATCTGTAAAAATATTAATGTTAATTTTACATTAACATTGTATTATTTAAAAACTAAACAAAAATATATCTCATCCTAGCTAACTGACATACAGCATTCATTAACAAAGGGTAACTAAAATTAGAAGTTTCAACTTACCAGCAGAAGTCATCATAGCAATCTCAATCTTTACTATACACAACCGCACAAAATATTATTATTATTATTATTATTATTATTATTATTATTATTATTATTATTATTATTATTATTATTATTATTATTATTATTATTAATTATATTATTATTATTATTCCCATTAGATCTCACAACACCTATAACGCGTGCGATCACTTTGCCTGCAGGTCCACAACTAGAACATTGGTTGGTAAATTGTTCTCTTCCAGACACCTATACATTACGTAATCTTGTTACGCTCAAGGGATAGCCAATCAGAGAACTGTATTTGCCAAGCCATCACGGACAGCCAATGAAATTCGAGGCAATTTGACTTTCATTAATCTTTAATATCTTTTGACAACCATTGTGGAAGGGTAACGAGATTATTACTTTGTACCCGATATCTTTTGACACATGAGAAGGGTGACGAGATTTATTACTTTACACCCCCCTTCGGGATACCCGAGATGGGTCTTCATGCATCTCTCTGGGGTGATCTCCGTGTAGTGGGGTTCGTCGCTGAAAATTTGGTGCGTAAGCATATATTCGTAGGTCAGTATATGAAGAACTTATTTTTTGTGTGATGTTTATCCGAAATGATACTCGAAATATGATATGAATCAATAGATCAAAAATCCCCAAAAAAAAATAGAATTAAAAGGTCAGTGGTGTGAGGGTGGGGAAGGGTTGATGGTTTGATTTACATGATTTACTGATTACTGCTTTTAAAAATCTGTTAAACTATTACGCCTTATACTGTGATATTTATTTCTAAAGAACTTTATTTTTAATATGTCAGATAAAATTTTGTTATTTTTTTAGGTTATGTTTGGTTAAAACTTTGTGTATGTTTGCATTATTCGTTGCTTGCATTTATGATATTTTAGACGAGTTACTGATGGAATTTTTTGTTTAAATATTACGAAGTTGATGTAAAAAATTTTGTTACGTTAGCATTATATTCGGTGTCTGTATGATGATTAGACTGGGTTTAGCTTAAATTTTTGTTAAATATTGCGATGTTAATGTAAAATTACATTGATATGTTAGAGAGATATGCTTGAAAAAAAGTGTGAATAGGTTACGATTTTGTACGATGTGTTAGGTACTTTACTGTTGTTAAGTTGCAAAATTTGTTAATGTTTAGTATTTTATTCGCCCGATATGCGTGTGTTAGCGTAATAGTCGTTGTACATTATATTCTTAGTTTCAGGTATATTGTTATTTTAGCTTTATTAATGTAAAAACTTTTTTACGCTAGCCATATATTCATTGGTTAGTATATAAAGAACTTATTTTTTGTGCTATGTTTTATCCGAACATGATACTCGAAATATGATATGAATCAATGGATCAAAGATCAAAAGGTCCGTGGAGTGAGGGGTGGGGAAGGGTTGATGGTTTGATTTACTGATTACTGATACTGCTTTAAAATCAGTAAACTATTACAATTTTCCTATGATTTTTTATTCAAAGAACTTATTTTATGTTATGTTTGGTGTTTGGATAAAACTTTGTTATGTTTGCAGTTATTCGTTGGTCTATATGATAATTAGACAAGGTTATGATATAATTGTTGTTAAATATTACAGTGTCCAATTTAAAATTATTAAACGTTTAATTATTAGAGGATATATGCTGGAAAAAGTATGAATAGGTTACGTTTGTATGTAAAGTTAGTTACTTTACTATGTTAAGTGTGGAACTTTGTTAATGTTACAGTTTATTAGTGCGTACGCTGTGTTTGTTTGTCGTTGTACATTATTTCTTAGTTCATATGATGCTATGTTAGCTTTTAATGTGAAAAACATTGTTATGTTAGCAATATATTCGATTGTAGTATATTAAAGAACTCGTTTTTGGTGCTATGTTTGATCCGAATGTACTCGAAATGCTACGTAATTTGATAGTGTTAATGTAAAATTAACATTGATATGATTAGAGATATGCTTGAAAAAGTGTGAATAGGTTACGTTTTGTACACTGTGCTAGGTACTTTACTGTGATCAGTAAGTTAGTACGATGATTGCCAGTCTATTGTATTAAGTAAAGTGTCTATAATTATTGTGTGTGTGTGTGTGTGTGTGTGTGTGTGTGTGTGTGTGTGTGTGTGGTATGTTAGATTTGTTATGTTCATATACATATATAGTTGATATAATGATAATAATAATAATAATAATAATAATAATAATAATAATAATAATAATAATTAATAATAATAATAATAATAATAATAATAATAATAATAATAAAATAATAATAATAATAAATAATAATAATAACATAATAATTAATAATAATATAATTATTATTATAATAATAATAATAATAATAATTAATAAATTAATAATAATAAATAATAATATATTAATAATAATAATAGTAAAATTAAAATAATATAATAATAATTCCAAATAATTGATAAAAAAAAAATTTTTTAAAAAAACCAAACTACTGTTTAGATAAAAAGCAGATGTTAAGTTAAGGACATAAGGGCGCAACAAAAGTAATAAATCTTCGTCACGCCGCTCATGTGTCAAAGATATCGCGTACAAAGCTAATAAATTCTCGTTACCTTCACAGTGTCAAAAGATACTTAAGATAATGGAGTCATGCCTCGAATTTCATTGGCTGTCCGTGATGGCTTAGAAATGCAGTTCTCTGATTGGCTATCCCTTGAGCTTAACAAGATTACGTAATGTATAGGTGTCTGGTAGAGAACAATTTACCAACCAATGTTCTAGTTGTGGACCTGCAGGCAAAGTGATCGCTCTCATTGGACATGTTTTGAGATCTATGGAATAATAATAATAATAATAATAATAATAATAATAATAATAATAATAATAATTAATATATAATAATAATAATAATAATAATAATAATAATAATAAATAATTAATAAATAATAATATTTTGTGCGGTTGTGTATAGTAAAAAATGAGATTGCTATGATGACTTCTGCTGGTTATGGTGAAACTTCTAATTTTAGTTACCTTGTTAATGAATGCTGTATGTCAGTTAGGCTAGGATGAGATTTTTTTTTTTATTTTTCAATATTCAAATTAATGTAAAATTAACATTATATTAGAGATATTGTTTGAAAAAGTGTATATTTTCATTTAACTTGAACGTTTGATATATTTAACAACAACAACAACAAACAACAACAAACAAACAACAAACAACAACAACAACAACAACAACAACACAACAACAAACAACAACAGCAAACAACAACAACAACAAACAACAACAACACAACAACCAAACGCAACAACACCAACAACAACATCAACAACTGCCACAAATGCAACAACAGATGCACATCAACAACACAACAACAGCTACACAAAGAAATTTATTTTATATTATGTTATACAAAATATGACTTGAATCAATAGATCAATAGATCAATAGATCAATAGATCATGGATGGTAGGAGGATAGAGTGGGGGTTTGATTTACTGATTTACTGATTTACTGCTTTAGGGTATGTAAAAATGCAAATTTTTTTAAGTTATAAACATAAAAAGAATAAGTTTTCTAGTAAAAACCAAATGTTTAAAGAAAACAAAACAAAATAAATAAAAGTTTTTGTGTTATGTTATACAAAATATGACTTGAATCAATAGATCAATAGATCAATAGATCAATAGATCAATAGATCAATAGATCATGGATGGGTAGGAGGGTGACTGGAGGACAGTTTGATTAACTGATTTACTGATTTACTGCTTTAGGGTATGTAAAACATAACAATTTTAAAAAAAATATATGACTTGAATCAATAGATCAATAGATCAATAGATCAATAGTTCATGGTTGGGTAGAAGGGTGGCTGGAGGGCAGTTTGATTAACTGATTTACTGATTTACTGCTTTACTGATTTACTGATTTACTGATTTACTGATTTACTGATTTACTGATTTACTGCTTTAGGGTATGTAAAAATGCAAATTTTTTTAAGTTATAAACATAAAAAGAATAAATTTTTAGTAAAAACAAA
>JABUQX010029328.1:15000-18697 GCA_015478945.1 Trachelipus rathkii | reverse complement strand
TATATATATATATTTATTCATATTATAATAATATATATATATAATATATAATATATAATATATATATTATAATGATATAAATTGTTTATTATATATATATATATATATATATTATAATACTATTATATGACGTATATCGGGAGTATTATATAATATATATATATATAATATATATATACAATATATATATATAATATATTATATTATACTATATATATATATATATTATATATATAATATTCACTAGTATATAAAGATATTAATTTCGTTAATTACTTCTATAATATGCATGGCGCTAATATGATTGGCGTACTTAGATTCATATTTCTACTGACCTTACGTACCCCTTGAAAATCCCTATCCGCGTACCAAGTGGAGTTACCGCGTGACCCCAGTTTGAGATTACCTCTGATCCAAAAGTAAAAATTAGAGATTTTATTTCATGATTACACCAGAAAATGAGATTCTTTCTTTTATAAAACGAGAATAAAAACTACTAAGAAAGCAGATTCATTTGTTCCCATGATTTCTTATTTAACGATAAGGTTTGCAAATTGCTAGTGGAGATAATGAATAAAATTAATTATAATAATAATAATTGGAATAATTAATAATAATAATATAATAAGAATAATAATAATAAATAATAAATAATAATAATAATATATAATAATGTAATAATAATAATAAAATAAATAAAATAATAATAATAATAATAATAATAATAAATAATTAGATAATAATGAAGTAATAATAATATAGTAATAATATAATCAAAGTAATAATTTAATTACGAATTAATCAAAAAATAGATACCCTTTCCTATGTTCAATAATAATAATAATGAATTAACTTATAAAATAGATAATTAAACTACATAATAATAATCAACAATAAAATAATAATAATATAATCAATAAGTAAAAGATAAAAAAAAATAAAAATAAAAATGGGAAATGATTGAAAGACTTACCAAGAATTTCAATAAAAGTAATTAAAAAATAAAAATCCAAGAACTAAAATAATAATAATAATGATAATATATAATACATAATAATAATAATAATAATTAATAATAATAATAATTAATAATAATAAATATCGATAGTCGTGATGAGCGGTGATGTAATAATGATCGACAACTATAAGGGGAGAAGCAATGGAATAATCGTGAGATAATAATAAGATGATGGGATGTGATGATGATGAATGATGGTGATGATGATGATGATGATGATGATGATGATGGATTGATGATGATGATTGGATCGATGATGAAGTGATAATGATAATGATAATGATAATTGATCGTAATATGAGGAGAGAAGGTGATTGATGATGATGATGATGATGTGATGATGAATCGATTGGATCGATGATGCAGTTTGTGATGATGATGATTGATTGATGATGATGCGATGGATGATGATAATATAAATAATAATAATAATAATAATAATTATATAATAATAATTAATTAATAATAATAATAATAATAACTAATAATAATAATAAGTAATAATAATAAAACAATAACAATAAACAAATACACATTAACGAATAAACCAAAAATAATAATTAATAATAATAATAGATAATAATATAATAATAATAATAATAAGATAATAATAATAATAATAATAATAACAATAATAATAATAATAATAAATAATAATAATAAAAATAAAAATAAAAATTATCCTAATTAATAATTAAAAATAATAATAACTAAATATTTTTAAACACATGCGAGGAATTAAAATGCGAACTGGCAACATTATTGGAATTGGAAGTATTTAGCAATTTTCGGAAAACAAATTCTATTCCATCTCCGTGCTGAAAAAAAAAAAAAAATCGTAATGCCCTTAAACAAGTCCGTGTCTACTGATCACGTTCTGTAATTATGATATATATATATATATATATATATATATATACATGATATATATATAAATATTATATATATATAATACTATAAAAAAATAATAATATACCCCTAATATATATATAAATAATTATATATTAAATATATATACTATAATATATTTTAAATATATATTTTTAATTAATCTTATAATTAAAACTTTATCAAAAATAAAATACAGGAAATAACGGCTTCGCGAAATCTTTGTCCAACAAAATATTGCTCTATTATCTTTTGATTATATTATTATTATTATTATTATTTGTTATTATTATATTATATTATATTATTATTATTATTATATTTATTATAATTATTATTATTATTATTATTATTATTATTATTATATATTATTATAATATTATTAATAATGTAATAATAATAATTAAAATATAATTATAATTTATAAAGGATAAATTTATAATCTAAAATCTATAATTTATAATTATTAATCTATAATTATATTTATAATTTATAATCTATAATAATAATAATAATTATTAATTATAATTTATAATGTATAATTATAATTATAAATTATAATTATTATACTATAATTATAATTATAATTAAAATATTGTATGTTTAATATTAAAGATTAACCGTTCTTATTACCTATTATTGATTATTATATATTATATATTAAATATTTATGATTATTATTATTATTATTTTATATTATTATTATTATTAATTATTATTTATATTATTATGTATTATTATTGTTATTTTATTGTTATTGTTATTTGTTATTGTTATTTGTTAATGGTAATTAAAATTAATAATAAAATAATAATAATAATCAAAATGAACAAACTATTACCAAAATAATAATAATAACTCACATCAAATAACATAATAATAATAATAATAAAAAAAAAATAATATAATTATTATAAATTTAATAATAATAATAATAAGAAGAAGCAGAAGAAGAAAGAAGCAAGAAAGAAGAAAAGAGTCTTAAGAAGAACACAGAAGAACCGAAGAAGAAGAAGAAGATAAAGTACACAAAGAAAATGAATAAGAAGAAGAAAGAAAGAAGAAAGAAGAAAGAAGAAGAAGAAGAGAAGAAGAAGAGAAGCACAAGCAAGAAGAAGAGCAAGACAGAACGAAGAAGAAGAAGAAGGACAGAAGAAGAAGAAGCAAAAGAAGAAGCAAGAAGAAGAAGAAGAAGAAGCAAAGAAAGAAGAAGAAGACAAGCAAAGAAGAAGACAGACAGAATGAAGAAGAAGAAGAAGAAGCAAGAAAGAAGAAGAAAGAAGAAAGAAGAAGAAGAAGAAGAAGAAGAAAGAAGACAGAAGAAAAAGAAGAAAGAAGAAGAAGACAGAAGCAACGCAACCAACGACAAGCAAGAAGACAGGAAGCAAGACAAGACATGCACAGCAACGGCAACGGAAGAAGCGAAGAAGAACGCAGAAGAGAACCGCAAGAAGAAGAAGAAAAAGAAGCAAAGAAGAAGAAACAGAAGAACAAGAAGCAGAAGTAAGAAGAAGAAGAAAGAAAGGAAAAAGAAACAAGAAAGAAGAAGAAGAAGGAAGAAAGAAGAAAATAATAATAATAATAATAATAATAATATAATAATATAAAACATCAATCAATAACAATAATACATAACAGAATAATAATAAACAATAATAATAATAATAATAATAATAATAATAATAATAATCAATAATAATAATAATAATCATAATAATAAAAATAATAATAAATAATCAGATAATAATAATAATAATAATAATAATAATAAAATAATAATAATAATAAGTA
>JABUQX010029328.1:0-7500 GCA_015478945.1 Trachelipus rathkii | reverse complement strand
AATAATAAAATTTATTAAACAATCGTTCTTAAAAATAAAACTCGTCAAATAAATCCTCCGTTTAACGATGTCCTTAGATCCGATTTATTATTTTTAAAGCAGAAAATAAGCTCTCAACATTGCACGTGAAAGGTAGGCAAAGCAAAGCTGTAATTGTGCAAGGGGCATCTTGCAAAATTTTAGATAGAAGATTGATTGCTCTTATAACTTGTTAACTTTTGAATTTCCGGAATCGATTTTTAAATGTTTCGCAATCTCAATGCCTTAGGGAACTGTAGCAACTTTCATTTTTCTGAGAGGATTTTTTAGGATTGGAATGTCTGCTTTACTGGTAAGAGTGTGCTTCTTTTTGAATTTTGTCAATCACTTTTCTGCATGCTCCGACTTTGTTCCTGACCTGTCAAATGTTGATTTCTTCAATCTTCATCTGACAAAAGAGGTATCTAACAACGAAGGAGATGCTGAAACTGCTGAAACTATCTGGACTCCAAGCCAATTCTATTCGATCATCGCTTATTCATTTTTAACTTATAATAATAATAATATAATAATAATAATAATAATAATATAATAATAATAATGAATAATAATATAATATAATAAATATGATAAATAAAAGAAGACAAAAAATTGCAACGAGAAAACCATTATTAAAACTATCTAAAAAGAAACAGTTTTATATTCTTTTCAAGCTTCACACTTAAATTAATTCTAAACTCGGTTCAGAAATATTGAGTTAATGAGACGAAATGAAATGTAGCGCGAAATACCTAAGAGCCTGATATAATATATTATATTATATATATAGTATATATATATATTATATATATATTATATATATATATATATAATATAGATATATATATATAATAATATAATATATATATATATATATATATATATATATATATATATTATATATATATATATAGTAATAGATATATAGTAATATTATAATATATGAGAATAATTTATATCGAAGGGAAAAAAAAAAATTGTGGTAACTTTATAAGCTCTTGCAGACGAGAAATTAATAATACTATCAAGATGAATTAAGCCTCAAGTCATTTTTTTGTTGTAAATCGGCTTATTGTAACAAAATGTACAAAGCGCTCATGGTGTCAATGCGTAGTTTTTAATAAAAAATGCAAAGTGAAATAAATTATGATTATAAAAATAAATTACTTTAAGTGAGGTTATGATACGCTAAGTAAGGTTATGTTGAGTTACGTTAGTTTATATAGATTTAAATTTTTTTTTTAAATATTTTTAAAGGTGTGAAGCTGCTTTATAACTAAAGTTTCAATTGGAATCTTCGCATTTTTATTTCACTTATGAAATGTGTTCGAGTCATTGCAATCCATATAGAATATATATATATATATATATATATATATATATATATATAATATATATATATATAATATAATAATATATAATAAATATATAATATATATATATAGTAAGTATAATATAATATATATAAATAATATATATATATATTATATATATATATATATATATATATAAATATATAATAAGAGAGAGAGAGAGGATTTGGCAGGGTGTGCAAAAGGAGTGGGTTGAAAGTATACATAGACATAGATATGAATAATGTTACAGTTAGGAGTGTGGAATGTCCTCGTTGTGAAGTTATTCTGGATGGTGAGCAACTGGAACGAGTGTCTGAGTTTATATATTTAGGATAAATGTTGGATGAAAAGGGAATTGATGATGCAGTGTGTAGTAGAGGAGTTGTGAATGATCAGAATTGTCTTAACTTAAGCCCAATTTATACCAAATAAAAATTCTCGCAATTTTTAGTTGTTTTCCAAAAATTTGCTATGGTTATGGAATATATTTAGGAAATTTTTATTTTCGACGTAAGAAAACTAAATTTCTAAAAGTAATTAAAAATCTCAAAGACATTCGTGAAAGATTGATCGGACTTCCCAACGCTCCCCACTCTACCCCTAATATATATATATATATATATATATATATATATATATATATATATATATATATATATATATATATATATATATATATATACATATATATATATATATATATTATATATATATATTTATATATATATATATATATATATATAGTAAATTTAAAATCTCAAAGACATTCAGGAAAGATTGATCTGACTTCCCAACGCTCCCCACTCTACCCCCTAATATATATATATATATATATATATATATATATATATATATATATATATATATATATATATATATATATATATATATATATATATATATATATCATATATATTATATATAGGTATATATATATATATAGTAAAGTATATAAATATATATAATATATATTATATATAATATATATATAATTTATACTAATATATATATATATATAATATAATATTATATATATATATATATATATTATAATATATGATATATATATATATTAATAGTATATATATATATATATATATATATATATATAATATATTATTCGTATTGTCCTGTTTTTTATAGAGTTTGCTGATGGTTTTGTTTATTATTTTTTCCGTTAAATTTAAAGGTGGTGGGTGGTGGTTATGTTGACGACACCCGTTACTATATTTAGAACCATTACGACATTCAGTCAGTTATCAATTACTTGCGAAAGCCATTCTTGCTCAAATTCAAATCTGAACATCTCTAAGATAATGAATTTTATTAATTGTTTTGGATATTAAAATCAAAATTAATGGATGATGGAACCTTTCTTACAGGCATGAACATGTCAAGCAACTGATAATGAGTACTGTACCTAACTTACACGCTCCTACTCCTCGACAGTACATATAAGAATTCAATTGTAAAAACACTCATATTATAGGGCTTATAATTATTATAAAATTTTTGTTTCTGCTCGGATTGGGAAATCTTTAATGTTGAAAGTTCAAAGAATTAAAACAGGAACGCTGATCAACTGTACCACCTCTTAAATTAACGGAAAAATAATAACAAAACCATCAGCAAACTCTATAAAAAACAGGACAATACGAATAATAACCCTGAAAGCATTAAATTTTATTTTAAAACTTGAAATGCAAAAGACTTTGATAAAGAGGAAAAATGTCTACGCGGCATTATTAACACCCACATTAAATCTACAAGTAACACAAAAATCACAGTTAAACTATACCACAAAACAAGAAAACTTTCTTCCTAATAATAATAATAATAATAATAATAATAATAATAATAATAATAATAATAATAATAATAATAATAATAATATAATAATAATAATATTAATAAGATTATTAATAATAATAATAATAATAATATTAATAATGATAATAATAATAATAATAATAATAATAATAATAATAATAATAAATAATAAATAATAATAACAAAATATAAATAGATAATAATAATAATAATCATAAACGAAGAATAATAATAATAATAATAATAATAATAATATTTTAGAACACAGATGAGAAAGTAAAAGGCGAACTGGCAACATTATTGGAATTGGAAGTATTTAGCAATTTTCGAAAATCAAATTCTATTCCCTTCGGAATAGAATACCCAAACACTATTGTAATCTTTAACATGTGTCTCGATTGGAAAGTTAGCTGGTAATTATATATATATATATTATATATATAGTATGTTTAAATATATATATATATATATATATATATATATATATATATATATATATATATATATATATATATATATATATATATATATATATATATATATATATATATTGTTTGATTAATTATAAGTAATTAAAACTATTTATGATATAAATAAAATAAAGGATACTGAAGGCTTCTAAATTTGTCTCAAAATGAAGCTTATTATTTTATTATTATTTATTATTATTATTATTATTATTATTATTATTATTATTATTATTATTATTATTATTATTATTATTATTATTATTATTATTATTATTATTATTATTATTATTATTATTATTATTATTATTATTATAATATTTTATTAATTTTATTTCTATTATTTTTATATTAATTGCTATTATTATTATTAATTATTGTTATTAATTAATTAAAATATTATTAATTATTTATTCCTTATTCGTCCTTATTATTATTTTTATTATTAATTATTAATTCTCAAAGTCTTTTTAATTATTATTATATTTATATTAATAATAACATAAAAAAAATTAAATAAATAATAATAATAATAATAATAATAATAATAATAATAATAATAATAATAATAATAATAATAATAATAATAATAATAATAATAATAATAATAATAATAATAATAATAATAATAATAATAAATAATAAGCTTCATTTTTGTGACAAAATTTCGAAGCCTTTTTTCATGTATATAATATAATATATATATATATATATAATATATATATATATATATATATATATATATATATATATATAGTATATATATTATATATATATTATATATATATATATATATAATGAGTATATACATTTTAAAATTATATGATTTATATAATATAGCATATAATATATTATATTCTAATTTAGGATTATTTATATATCTATATATAATATATATATAAAATATACATATAAAATATATATATATATATTTTATTATATATATATATATATATATATATATATATATATATATATATATATATATATATATATATATATATATATATATATATTATTTATATATATTATTTTTATAAATATTATATATATATATTTTTTTTATATTATATATATATATATATATATTATAATATATATATATATATATATATATATATATATATATATATATGGCTCATGTCTATTATCCCCTTAAAATTAAGCTTAAATCAATTTTTTTTTCATAACTTACGTAATCGAACAAATTGTACTATAGTCGCGTGGTGACAGAAGCATGTTTTTTATTTAAACAATAAAAAGTGAAATGAATTGTAAATATAAAAATAAATTAGGTCAAGTTAGGATATATTAAGTAACGTTGAGTAGCACAGATTTAAACTTTTTTTTAAATATTTTTAAAGATATGAATCTCTTTGATTATAGTTTATATTTTTAAATTACAGATTTATTTGACTTTTATGAAATGTGTTCGGAAGCATGCAATCGATATATATATATATATATATATATATATATATATATATATATATATATATATATATATATATATATATTATATATATATATATATATATATATATCAAGTATACTATATATATTATATATATCATAATATATGGAAGTGGAGGCGTATAACAGACATGATCCCAGTATATACAAGATATAATATATGTATATATATATAATATAATTATATATATAAAAAAATAATAATATATATATAATATCAATATATATATATATATCTATATATATATAATATTATAATATATATTATATATATATATATTATATATTATATATATATATATTATATATATATATATGATATATTATTATAGTCCATATATATAATATATATACTTGTATATATATATATATATATATATATCATGTCTATTATCTGTAAGTGAGTTTTATCCATATCGATTGCATGGATCCGAACACATTTTTATTTGATAAAAGTTAAAATAAAACGGTATTGTAATAGAAGAGTTTCACACCATTAAACTATTTAAAAAAAAAAACATTTTTAAATCTATGTAACCCAGCGTAAATTAATACAACCTTACTTAACCTAACCAAAGTTATTTTAGTGTATAATTAATTCACTTTCCCTCATTGTTTAAGCAAATACTAACTAAACATGGCTGTTAATAAAATTACATAAATTAAGAGAACTTTTTTTCGCTATACTTGCTGTTGTAAATTTTGCTCGATAGCGTAAATTATGAAAAAAATGAATTCAGCTACATTAGTCATAGATAATATGAGACATATATATATATATATATATATATATATATATATATATATATATATATATATATATATATATATATATATATATATATATATATATATATATATATATATAATAATAAATATATGACCTTAACTGACCATTTGACTACGGGGTTTGGGAATTTATTTTTTTTTGTTGTTCTAATATACTTTTCTATTATATGGTCCATAACAATCAATTTCAAGTGGTAACAGGACATGATTCAAAAATATATAGGACTTTTTACGTTTTACGTACTCCGTCAGTTTTAATTTTTTTTTTGTTTTTTTATTTTAATCATATTGCTAGTATACCTGATACTAACAATGATTTAAGTGGTACGGACATGCTTCAAAAGTTCCAAAGTATTTAAATAATTTTTAAACAAAATTTATTTTTTAGTAATATTTTGTTTTTATTTTTTTCCAGTCAATTTTTACAAATTAAAAGGAAGTCCAAGGTAAACCGCAAGATGACAGGAGTCGGGGTCCGTTGTCCTTCCGGGGAACGAAAGGGTTGGACTATTTAACCCCCTCCGGGGAGGGTCTCCGGAACCCCCGCTCTTTGGTATTTGGGTGTCGCGGGGGTTCCTCCGCCCCTCCCCTACGGGGTATGGAAAACGTCCCCCCCTCTGTCCCCCAGTCGGCTCGAGCCCCCTAATATATATACAATTTTTTTTAATTTTTTTTTTGTAATAAGCTTTATACGCTGATTCCAAATATGTAATTGGTTTTTCTGTTAGCGTCGTACATTTCGAGATATTTTATTTTTGAAAAAATATTTAACATAAATGTGATTTTTAAAAAATTATTTAAAATATTTCGAACTTTTGAATCATGTCCGTTACCACTGAAATTCATTGTTGGTATTATATAGTAGCAAAATATTAAAAAAAAAAAAAAAAAAATCAAAACTGACGGAGTCGTAAAACAGAATAGGATATATATATATATATATATATATATATATATTATATTAATATATATATATATATTATATATATATAATTATATATATATATAAATACTATATAGTATATATATATATATATATATATATATATATATATAGGTCCTTGAAAGTTTCATGATGCAGATAAAAGTTTTGTATTTTCAGTTTTATTTTTCGTATATTGTTATTATATGAAACTAATAATAAATTTCAAGATTCAGCGACACCTCGGGATATTTTCTGTAGTGCAAAGTTTTTACCCGAAAACAAGAAAAAATCTGATACGTTAAATTATATCCTTTAGGTTAGGTCACTATTTATTGCATAGTCGATCCATATAGGTTAGGTTGAGTTTTATTGCATCGTCGATCCATATAGGTTAAGTTTAGGTTTACTGCCATCTATGTTCAGGTTATGATATGTTTTGCTATGTTTTACACAGAATCTATATATGAAAAGAAAACAATATGAAACGTATTTTACGTAATTTTTTTACGTTACCTTAAATTCTTTCACGCATTATCACTAAAATTACGTTTTCTTTCTAATGCAAAATGAGCGCTTTTGCTACATTATTAAATTTTTTATATTTTCATATTTTGTATCTTTCTCGCTCACATCTTAATTAATT
>JABUQX010029326.1:57500-59916 GCA_015478945.1 Trachelipus rathkii | reverse complement strand
CATTTTTTTTAAAATTTGAAAAGTGAAAAATTAAAATATTTTTTTTTCTTCCATCCGAATCAACATCAAAAATTTTCGGCTGTGTACAATCGCAAGATGCATCTTTTTTACTTAAATTATTTTTTATGTATACTCAAAAGAAATTTTTTTTTAAAACTTTCAAAAAAAATTTTTTTTTGAAAATTTATTCCAAGATCAAATCCAAACCTATTGCATATACAAAGAAATTATCTAAGTAAAAAAGATGCATCTTGCCCGATTGTACAAGCCCTAAAAATTTGATGTGATCAGATGAGTAGAAAAAAAAAATATTTCAAATTTTTCACTTTCAATTAAAAAAAAAATGGCAAAAAAAAAATTTTGTGTTTATATAGTCAAAAATCGGCTGAAAAATTCCGAAATTTTATGTCCATTTTTAGGTGGAGCTGAAAATGGGGACCAGCCCCAGCCAAATATTGGATCCTCCCCTTAACCTGATTTCACGTTTGTTCGTTTTTTTGTTTGTTGTTTTTGTGGTTGCTGTATGTTGCATGTAAGATGCAGATTGCAACAGCGCTGCTACTATCGACTTCTATACTACATCCGTGCTTGCAAACCAAACTCAAACTTTTACATCCGTTGGAATACCACCTCTCTAACTCAAACCTAACCTTTGCTCCTGTCTGAGACCCAGAGCCTAGGAATGCATCCTCTACTCGTTAATATGCCCAACTAATAACTTATTTTCATAATGTCCTCTGAAAGGTGAGTATGACTTATGTAAACATAAACACTCCTGTAAAACGTCTTAAGAATCTCGAATCTCTTAACTTCGATGTTCTGTGGGCCTTAAAATGCTTCTTCCCTTCTACTACAGAAATCTTGTGTTTCTGCTATTTTCCTAACAAACATATTTCACGCCTTTTTGAATATCTTACAACTTCTCAAGAGACTGTTATATCTTCTCATCAAATACTGAGGTCCTCTTTTAGGTGATTTCAATGTACACAACACTGAATGGTTGGTCCTCTCATGCTGATTTATGGGGCAGGAGGGACGAATCATTCAGATTCTCAACGACTGAGCAAACTATTAAAGAACACACACACATCCGATCGTCCCTACCAATTCTTAACACACTTGACCAATGTTTCACCACTAGTCCTTCTCTCGATAAATACACCACCTTCGTCTCCTATTGGTAAATCTGACCACAACCTTATATCTCTTAATTTTAATACTTTCTTCCTCCAAACAGTTCCATCTGCCTACGCGTTTTTTCTCGCACTTGAATCGCCCAATGGTTGCCTAACGCTCACTTCTACCCAATAACTACAATCGGAATGTCTGTTTTGACCTTTGTGTGACGCTTCGCGTTCTTCCTGATAAGGTGGGGAACATGTAATCGTTGATGGATGAGCAGTTCATTCCTCTGGACTAAAATCCTTTCTCTCCTCATAAATCCATGTTCGCATCGTGCATTGCTCTCTGCCATTCAGCGCTAGAAACAGTGCGTATCGGATGGAAAAATTCTCGGTCTCCTATCAACTCTTGCTAATTTTCATTCAGCTAGAAATCGTTGCAGGGATACTCTCGACGAGCAGGCGCCGCTTCATCAAACGAAAGGGAGCTAACCTCCTAGGTTCTCCTACTGAAAAATCTTTCTAGGCCACTTCCAAAAAACATCTCTAACAACTTCTTAAATCTGCCTTTCCTCCTCTTATTCGCACTGATGGTTCTGTTGCAATTCTCCAACTTAAAAGGCCAATCTCTTTGGTCTCCTATTTCCCTAACTCGACCCTGGACGATTCTGGCTCCTCCTTCCCCTCCTCCTTCTTCCTCTCAGGTGTCCTATGCCCTTTCCTGTGATTACATTCTCATCGGTGCATGGACTCCTGAAATCTATGAGACGTAGAAGGTGCAGGTGGCCGGATGGCGATTCCTCCCCGAATTTGCAGGGAATGTGATTCCATGCTACCCCGCCCTTCGTTCAACTATATTCTCTATGTCCAAGACTAACACTTTCCCTCAGTGTGAAGCTGCGCACACACCAACAACATTCTCAACTTCATTTCAATTCTTGCCCCTCTTTTACTCTAGAATTTGCCTCTCGTCGTAATCTTTCCGATTCTATTCTCGCTATCTGGATAGATCTACGCGTGTGTGCGCCTCAACCTTGTGAAAATAATCTTTAAAAACTCAAACTTCTACAATCTCCCTCTCCTAAAACACTTCCAACTTCCCCTATCCTCTTTCGACTTTCTTCTCGTCTCTCCTGTGACAATATAAACATCCTTGCCTTAAAATAAACAAAAAAATGTTTTGGAAACCTCACATCACAACCGTTGCTAGTAGGGCGACTTCAAAGAAACTGGGAGTTCTGTTTAGACTGCGAGACGTTTTTTCCTCCTTCTCAGTTACTCCAGCCTATACAGGC
>JABUQX010029326.1:47500-52500 GCA_015478945.1 Trachelipus rathkii | reverse complement strand
CTTTCCTTTTTTTAACAGAAGTTTGATAATTTAGCACCTTGCCTCCGTGCGAAGTCCTTTAAGAAAGAAACTTTGCTCCAACCTCGTATTCTGCATTCGTAGCGAAGGGTTTTATGATTTGCTTGTTGTATAAAGGTTTTAACATTTTTTAAGATTTAATTATTTGTTTTATTTAAATTATATTGTGTATAGTGTTCTATTATATATTCGAAAATAAAGGTTTATTTTGTCCTGCTCCATTGAAAATTGCTAAGTTACACCAGAAAAGGTTATTTATTAAAAGATTGTGACTGATTGCCGATGACAGTTGAATCCGGCAACAATACAACTATAAAATATAGTAAATTTTAGTATCTCTCTCTCTCTCTCTCTCTCTCTCTATATATATTATATAGTATATATTATATATATATATATATATATATATATATATATATATATATATATATATATAATATATATATATATAAAAATATATATATATAATATAATATATATATATATATATTATATATATTATATATATATATATAATATTATATATATATATATAATATAATAATATATATATATATTATATACAGGTAATATATATTATATAATATATATATATATATATATAATATATATATATATTATATATATACTATATAATATATATATATTATATATATATATATATATATATATATTATATATATAATATATATAGTATATAGTTTGTTTTTATATAATTAAAAAAAATTGATTTTATTTGTTTCACATATTTATTGCAAAGGGCAACTCTACTTATGAGTAGTTGCTCAAATTTGGGAGGAGTTATTTTATGACGTGTTCGAGAGAGGAGTGTGGAAATATCCTCAAAATAGACAAAATAAGAAAAAGTTTTTTTTTACGTTGCCATGACAACCAGTGTTTTGAAAGCCTTATAATTATGCTTTCGGAGGCACAAATCGAAAATCCTCCAGTCAATGATCCTTATGAAAAATAATGTTCTCCAAGAGAATAAATGATCTAATGCCTAAAATTAGCGTTAGTCAAATAACACTTTAAAACGTTAATTTTATTTAATTACAATAGTAATTTGAATTATTTAATTACTATTAGTTACTATTATTTTTTTTTAGGAGGAGCCGGCCCCTTGCTTCCCCTGTAAAACCGCTCGCGCTGATAATATATATATATATATATATATATATAATAATGTTATATATAATATACTATATTATATAATATATATATATATATATATATATATAATATATAATATATATATATATTCTTTCTTTCTTCTTCACCTTCCTCTTTGCCCCAAGATTGCGGGTAAGGTGCTGTACAAGCATCGGAAAAAGAAGAAAAGGCAGAGAAAAACATGACAAAACGTCGAAAAGAAAGCCAGCCTTACCGCCCCCTCTTTACCATTAATTAGTGAGAGCTCCTCACAGACAGAAAATCCACCCTAGAGCATTTCATAGGACCGCGACGACCCTCAGATGGTAAAAAATCGTCAATGGTAAGTTCATCCCCTGCCCAGTGGCCAACAAACCATGCCCCATACAAAAACCCCGCCTTCTCTCTATCATGCACCTTTATTCGCGCCTCTGCCAAACTCACATTCGTCTCCTTCAGACATTCGTTCACCGACTCAATCCACCTTTCTCTTCGATCTCCCAGCCGTCGCCGTTCCAACACATCTCTCCACTAACATCGCTCTAACCAACCGACTGTTCATTCCATAAATGATGACTTCCACTATGACCAAACCATCCAACATACTTTCATTTATTCTCTTCATTTAACCCCTTTCTTCACACCACACCACTCTCCAATACGTTATTCCTCACCTTATTAATTCTTTTCACACCTAGCATCCCCCTAAGATTGGTCCATCTGAACACAATTGAACTTTAATCTATACTTCTTTATCCAGACCATAGTACTCACTACCATACAATAACCACAGTAACAACATAGCCCTCATGTAAAAGACTCTAGCGCACTCAAGACTAAGTCCCTTTACATCACCCAACGATTTAACTTGCACCGCCCACCTTGCCTGCCATTCACAACTCCTACTACACTCTGCATATCCGTTCCCTTCTCGTCCAACACATACCCTAAAATTTAAACTCAGCCACTTGCTCCAGCTGCTCATCATTTAACATAACTTCACACCACGGAGGCACATGTCCTCACTCCACAACCATAACCTTACCTTATCTACGTTACTTTCAAACCCTCCTTTTACATACCCTCCAAATTCTCTCCACCAATCCTCTCCAAACTCTCTTTCAGACTCGCCACACAGAACCAAATCATCCGCAAATAATAGGTAGGAAACAATAGAGAAAATTTATTAATTATTAATATATATTATATATATATATATATATATTATATATAATATATATATATATATATATATGATATATATAATTATATATATATATATATAGGTATAATTATATATAGTATATATATATATATATATAATATATATTATATATATATATATATATATATTATTATAATATATATATTATATAATATATATAAATATATATATATATATATATATATATATATATTATATATATATGAAATAATAAAATAATAATAATAATAATAATAATATAATAATAATGAATGAATAATAATAATAATAATAAAATAATAATAATAATAATAATAATAATAATAATAAATTCGTCTCATCGTCTTCAAGAATTGACATATGTCAGAAAGTGGTGAGTGCCGCAAAGAATGCCCGCCAGCCCAAGCACGGCGATCGCTCCGTATACCGCTAAATTTAAGCGGACACGAACTTTATTTTTCGCCACCACCAGTCACTGAAATTTTGTTGGCGCACCGCACCCCCCCACCACCACACCGCACGCACCAAAATAGAGAGGACCAACGCACCGGCCCACCCAGTGGGTTGGCCAAACCCTCCCCATACTTCATACCCATAACAAAAATCGAATTACTTTTACTTAATAGACCCGACTTTTACGTACAAAATTTGAATCCTTCAAAATTTTTTTACCCCCCCACTTTATATATAAATATATAACAATATAATAATATATAATTATATATAATATATACTAATATATATATATATACTACTATAAATATATTATATACATATATATATATATATATATATATATTATATAGCCCTGTTAATTTTAAGACTCCGTCGAGTTTTTGATTTTTTTTGTTTTTTTAACATATTGCTAGTATATGATACTAACATATGAATTCAGTGTATAACATGATTCAAAAGATTCGAAATATTTTAACATAATTATTAAAAAACATTATATCAATAAAAATTAAAAAAATACGAATATATCTCAAAAGGTACGACACTTACAGAAAAACCATTACATATTTGAAATCAGCGTATAAAGATTATTATAAAAATGTTATTACAAAAATGTAAAAAGCCAAAAAAAAAAAAATTTTTTTTCATTCATAAGAAATATCTCGAAAAGTTACGACACTTACAGAAAACCAAATTACATATTTGGAAATCAGCGTGTAAAGCTTATTACAAAAATGCTAAAAGAAAATAATAATAAAAAAAAAATAAAAAAAAAAATAAAAATTAGGGGGCCTCGAGCCGACGTGGGACAGAGGGGGGGGCACGTTTCCATACCCCGTAGGGGAGGGCGGAGGAACCCCCGCGACACACAAAAATACCAAAGAGCGGGGGTTCCGAGGACCCTCCCCGGAGGGGGGAAATAGGCCAACCCCTGTCGCTTCCCCCGAAAGCGAGAAGACCCCGAACTGCCTGCCATCTTTGCGGCTTTACCTTGGATTCCTTAGTTAAAAAAAAAAAAAAAAAATTAAAACGACGTAGTCGGAAAAACGAAAACTGTTCCATATATTTTACTGCAATAAGTTTTCAACCCCTTAAAATTGAACATAAATCATAAACTAGAAATATATAAAAAAAACAAAAAAAAAATCAAAAAACTGACGGGAGTCTTAAAACATAACAGGTCCTATATATATATATATATATATATATATATATATATATATATATATATATATATATATATATATATGTGTATATATATATATATATAATAATATATATATATATAGTATATATAGATATAATATATAATATGTGTATATATATAATAATATATATAATATATTATAAATATATATTAGTAATATATATATATATATATATAATATATAAGATATATATATATATGATATATAATATATATATATAATATATATATATAAATATAGATATATATATATATATAGTATATATATATACTATATATATTCCTTTATCTTCCCCTTTCCCCAGATTAGGAGTGAGATGCACAACATTCACCGGAAATATAAAAGTTAGAAGAACATGACGTTAGTAGAATGGAAAGCCCCTCCCATATAATCTCCTCATTCCCTTAAGTGGGATCTCATCGCAGTTTAAAAAAAATCCACTCCAGTATTTCACAAGACGGCGACGGACCCTCATTGTGGTATCTCTTCAATGTAGGGTTCATCCTTTGGGTCAGACCCACAACCATACCTCCTCACAAAATACACTATTGTGCACTTTTCTTTTTCCCCTCAACCAAATTCACATTAATTTCCTTCAGACATTTCATTACTGATTCAATTCACTTTTTCTTCGGTCTCCCAGCCGCTCAATATCCAGCACATTCACCTTTACACATATTTAACCAACCGACTATCATCCATCCTTTCCATATGACCAAACCATCTTATTACATTCTCGTTTATTCTCTCATTTACGCCTATCTTCACACTACAAAACTCTTCAATGTAGGATTGATTCATGCTACATTTATAATCTTTATAACCATACGTAATTTTATTTTGAAAAGAATATAAACTTAAAATGATTAAAATCTTTATTTTAGAGAGCAAAAAATTTTATTTTGAAAAGAATATAAACTTAAAATGATTAAAATCTTTATTTTAGAGAGCAAAAACGAATA
>JABUQX010029326.1:27500-45000 GCA_015478945.1 Trachelipus rathkii | reverse complement strand
TAAATATTGAAGCATGAAGGTGGTGGTTATGGGAGAGATTGCGGTCAGGAAAGGCAGCAGACGCAACCACACTGTCCCCTGTTTTAGAGCCGTCAGTATACACTGGAATAAATCCACCTTGAACCACAGAATAAGACATGAATGATTCCTTTAACAAGACAGCGGGGTGGTTAGATTTAAAGAGAGAGGTCAAAAACAGGCAGATGGTGCGAACGGGAAATAACCAAAGTGTACACCCTTCATCACAAGAAAACGGAAGCACCTTTTGCAAAGGGATGTTGAGGAAGTTAACGATGTTGCAAACAATATTTGCAAGTGGCTAGTAAGGGGATTCTGATGTATATTTCGCAGATTAGAGGTCAGAGTAGACAGTATTGGGGTTTGAAAGCGAAGATAACTTGTGCAAATGATATATTCTCTTCAAAGAGAGAGTGGAATCACATCGGTTTCAACTTCAAGTCTCACTCGGGGGCGACGATCGGAAAGCTCCTGTGGAGATACGGATCGTCTCATTTTGGATGGGATCCAACATATGTAGAAGAGTTGGCGAAGCCTGACCATATACTACGCAGTCATAGTCCAACTTCGACCAGATTAGGGTGATGTGGAGACGTAAAAGGGACTTGCGATCAGCATTCCAAGATTTTGAGGTGAGATGACATAAAAGGTCAAATACGAGATGACAAGTTGTGTTCAGGAGCTTAATGTGCGGTGCGTATGTTAGCCGGTCATCTAGAATGATAATAGAAATTTGACTTGTGAAGTTACAGGAATGGATGAACCATATAAGAAGGAAGGAAGGTAGGTTCTGCGACTCTCTTTTTTCCTAAATAGTACTGCTGAGGTTTTGGTGCGTGAGAAATGGAAGCCGTGGAAGTTACCCAATTGTAAAATATTTTCAATAGCTAGATGGAGTTGCCGTTCGTGAAATGGCAGCCTGGCACCGGCAATGTATAGAGTCAGGTCATCAACATAGAGAGAAAAATTAACCGTCGCTGGGATAGAAGTAACGATGTAATTGAATCCGAGAGCAAATAATAATACACTTTGTAAAGTGGCGTGATAGAACAGAAGAGCATCGAACTTGTATTGATCTGTATGATAGAAGGCATTTAATTAAGAGAGAGAGAGAGAGAGAGACAGCTGTCCTCTGAAACCAATCGAGTGGAGTTTAACTAGAATCCCAGTTCTCCACGTTGTGTCATAAGCTTTCTTAAGATCAAAGAAGACCCCAAGGACCATCACCAGTTGAAAAGGCTTTCCGGATGTCATGGTCCAGTTTTAACAAGGGATCCGCGGTCAACCAATTTTTGTGGAAACCAAACTGGAAGTTTGAAAAAACCTGGCGACTTTCCAAAACAGTGAGAGACAGCCTGAAACAATTTTCTTCATTAATTTGCAAGCATGTCAGGTCAGCGAAATTGGTCTTTGGTTGTCCGCCAACTTTGGATCTTTCCCAGGTTTGGGAATAGGGATTATAAAAGCTATTCCAAACAGATGGAAAAGAGGATTCGATCCAGATTCTGTTAAACAGATACAGTAAGAACGCTGATGCAGAAGGATGAATATGACGAAGCATCATTTACTAAATTATGTCTGGGTCAAGGGCACAGTCTTTGCTATTCTCCAAAGCAGCTTGATACCCTACAAGTGTAAAAAGGCGGTTATAGGTATGATTTTGCCCTTTCGCTGTTGAAAAGTCTAGCGATGCAGTTTTAATTCTCAGATTTTGAAAGGCTTCAGGATAGCGGGAAAAGCTCGAGTGGCTAGCGAAACTATAACCTAATGCATCTGCAACAGTTGCAAGAGCAGAGATCGTATCGGTTATATCAGGCCCATAACGGAGGACTGTGGGTGAAGAGTTGATGGAGCGGCGAGATATTTTCTGTACAACTTTCCACACTGAAAAGAGAGGAGTTGTGGAGTTGACAGTCGAGCTATAAGTTTGAAAGTATTGTTTACATATTCGGCGATTAATTCGAGGGAATCTCGCAGCAACTGCTTTAAAAATAATCATGTTTGAGGTCCGTTTGCATTGCCTGTAGAGTTTTTTCTTCTCCCTGTTAGCTTGTGTACACTCTTGGGATCACCAAGGGGTTGCCGAACGCCTACCTGTGGAAGACTGTGGGATGCAAGCTTCTGCTGCTGTGATGATACCTTGCTGAAAGAAATTAAAAAGAGAATCAATGGTCGGAAATCGCTTATTGATGGGAGAAAGTGGGATAGCTGTAGCCTGATGAAAAGGAGCTCACTCCGCTCAATCATAGCGCCAGCGGGAATGAGGTTTTAACATTGGACTCTGTGCAAATTCAATTAAGGCTATTGGGTAAATGTCGATGCCATGTATGTAAACAAAGCGGGACCAGGTAAAGCGATCTATAATAGAATGGAAGCAAAAGAAAATATCTGTAGAGGAAGAACAGTATGAATCTAAAGGTTCATATATAGGGAGTCCCGTGTTAAGGTATCCCAGGGAAAGGGTGTTAGAAGATTAACAAGGATCTTAGACTTAGACGAGGTGACACAGTCGACTTATAAAGGTTGAAATCTCCCAGTATAACAACCGGAGCAGCTTAAAAATGTCAGATAAGTCGGCCTTAATAAACTTACTACTGAGAGCCAAATATATTGAACAGATAGTAAGATTAGTAGACAGATGAATACGTGCTGCCACTGAATAAAGTTTAGTTCGAAAAGGGACTGAAAAATTGGGACAGACTTGTGAATGAGAATACCTGCTCCACCTCTATCAATGTTATCTCTTTCTATAGAAATTAGCGGCGATTTGTATTCCGACTGTTGGAAAAAGTCGCGATACCATAGCCGAGGTTCCTGCAAAACATATGCATTTTGGTGTACATATATTTATTACTTGAAAAAGTTTTTCAAAATTATTGTAGTAGTCACGGCAATTTCATTGAAGGAAGGTGGCCATGCTGTGTTGTTATGAATATTATGAAGATTGTCTTTTTGAGACAATTGAAGTAATGTTGGAGGTTTATACAGATGTGGAGGAAAGGCTGAGATGTGGGTCCTGATGAGGAGGAGCAATAAATCTTGGTTGTAAGAAATAGTCATACAACAGAGATTTCGGCTGTTTGGGGGGGGAGCTTTCTGTGGTATTTGGTGGAGGGACTTTGCCATGAATGCGAATTAAGTTGAATACAACCAAGTTCATGTTATTATGTGGACTTGGTTGGTTGCTGGTAGAGCAACCAGAGTGGTTATGTTTAGGAATGGGAGCGATATCAGCATCTGCCAAGCTAGTATATTCAAAAATTTATGAGGAAAGAAGGTGTCACTGGAAAAGTGTAATCTTTTTGAGAGGGTGTTGGAGTTGCGATATTGGAATACAATATAGGATCCGTTTGGTTGCGAAAGTCTAGTCCTGGAGACTTTGTCAGTGAATTATCAGGTGGATGATTTTGGGAGACTGGACAATTTAAGTTAAGATTGGGAGACCTCTGGATCCCCTTTAATGCCGCCAACAGATTCAGAACACTTACAGCGTTTGAAGTGTTTGCGTTGAACGTTTTCCATTTGCCTCTCTCTCGGAAGCGCAGAAAACATTAGACAGAGAGTGGGTCGTCATATCCAGCACTATTTGAGAACTAAAATCCATTTCATTTGCTCAGGCATAGAATCAGAGGGTTGGTGGTCGATTGTTCTACAGTTGTGGTTGCTTGGGTACAATCTATTGATGTCAATGATTTTGTTTGAGGAATAAATTTATGGAGAGGTCTCTTCTGAATTGCATTTTTTACATCTGAAATCGTCGTATCCTGCTTTAGAAATTCGTATGTTTTACATTTTAGAGAATATTCTTTGCCTTGGTGCTTAATCTTTTGTTTCTGTTTAGGGACATCTTTTTTAGGAGTTGAAGTAGTGGTGGGAGACTGATTATGGAACAAAGACGCAAGTCCCTTACGTGAGTTTGGCGAACTCATCGTGAGGGTATGAGGCAGAGTTTCTTCGCAGGAAATGCTCTCCAAGCTTTGGGGAAGATGAAGAAACTTAGCTTCATTGATGATTAGTTTAAAAATAGTACTCGGGGTAGGGTTGTTGACAGCATTTTGGGCGGGAGATTGGGGTGAGGGCTGCTTTTTGACTATTTGAATAGTCGGTAATATAGATAATGCAGGCGAGCAGATAATAGTAACTGCTTCAGTCTTGCTGGGATTGGGAGAAGAGTTCTACTGGGATGGAGTTGTGCCGGTGTTTTGACACGCGGAGACGGAATGGGGTGCTGCTATATAACTGCAGCGTATGATTGCCTTGATCTTGTAAGATATTTGTCTTTGAGCTGGTGAATGATGCCATCTCTCTTGCTCAGTTTTTGTATAGTGTATAACTCCAAAACCTCCTGATCTAACAGGAAAGACGGGCATTTTAGGAAAGAGGCACTGTCGGGTTCTCCACAGTTTTTGCGGTTAGCAGTGTTTTCTCAGAGAGTGAAATTCTTCTCAGCAGACTGGGCGTATGTCATGCGGTTCTCCACAGTATTTTTGGTGATGACCAAACCGCTGGCATTTAAAGAAACGTCTAGGTCAGGGAATACGCGTACGAACAATGTAGCTTGTAAACCCAATTTCCACTTTAGTAAGTGGAAAAGGGGTGTTAAAGGTCAGCAATAAACAAAGATTTGGGGTATCAGGCGTGTCTCGACGTGGAAAAAATGGCATGTAACAGGAAATCGTTTCTGTTGGAGATTTCTTAGAATATCTTCGTCTTTCTGTTCTAAAGAATAAATAATGCCTTTATATGTGTTTATTTCATCAGGAGTGGAAATAAGAGGGATGTTTCTGAGAGACTTTAAAGATGGTAAGATGGAACTTTGATTCCGGATAGTAGCTTTAACGAGAAGGGATCCATTTCTCATTAACGTGACTGGGGGAGTCTTCAATTCCTAAAGCTTTTTCAAGTGCATCGCTAAGAATAATGGTTGTTTGCTCAGTAAGAGCTTTGGAAGTAGTTGATCGCAATAAGTAATATATCGGGAATGATGAGTCAGCTGGCAGTCCCGGAGGTAGAGAAGCATATGGAGTAAACAAATGTGAACAACTAGAACGGGGGCACCTTTTCGGGATTGCTCCAACCGTTTGGGTACCTGGGGTGTCAAGGGTCTACTAAGCAACGAATCGCTGAGGGTATGAAGAGGACTTTTTCAGGTGTATTAGAAGGAATTATAGCGGAAACACTTGGTTTAGAAGTAGGTAGGACCGAGGTGGGGTCAGGCGGGGAACCCGACAAATGGTAGTAGTGCACGCATTGGTTCAATGACGTGTTATCTTTAAAAGTCAGTTTTATAAAAATTAAACCACAAACTTCTCCGCCATAAATGACATATTATAACAATAAAACAAATGAAATATAAAAGTAAATAACAGAATGGACTGGAAAGGTGTATATTTTCTAAGGAAGGGTTTCCTTCTTTCCCGAACAGGTTATAGGCCAGAGATTTATTCAACTTCCTGGACCCCAATCTATAGGATAGGCTGTGGATGTCGCTCGGAAGATCCTCCCTGAACTCCATGCTGGTTTCCACCCTTGAAATTCACGGAACCTAAATAACTTCCCGTAGACCTCAAGATTATACCCCAAAGTGTAGGGCAGCCACCTCGCGGTTAACTCGAAGGTTCGAGTCCCCTACAATTTTCGGTCCGGTCATAGGCACAAAAGACCGGTTTTTAACCTAAACATTCAACCACGGAGAAGAAGTGTGAGGTGGACTAAAGACCCGTGTCGGAAGAGGCGCTGGATGGTCCAAGGGGCTGTGGTAGAAAAAATGGGAGGACAACCTCTTTCAGAGAGGGAAAGTACGTACAAAGTACGTAAAGGAACTGGTGGATGGGAATTAAAAAGAAAAAAAAGATAGATAGAAACTGCGGTGGAGGAGGAGGAGGAGGAGGAGCAAGAGGAGGAAGAGGAGGAGGAGGAGGAGGAGGAGGAGAGAGAATTGAAAGATAAAGATAATTCAACAAATAAGTTAGAGAGTAATATGACTGAAAATTTCATATGAGACAAATGCACATACTAGCTGTTCTGGGGCCAGACATGCGCAAACCCTGGCTAAGGTACTGTAACTATGTTATATTTAGGTTATTCACCTTAAAGAGTATAACACCATAACAAAATCAATACACCACCTTCAATATATATATATAGCAGATATATAAGAGTGAGTATATATATATATATATAGTTAGAGATATATATATATATATATATATATATATATATATATATATATATATATATATATATATATATATATATATATTGGATTGGGTTTAGGGTTTTCACCCTGGATTACCGAAAAAATAAACTTCAAACTGTTTCAACATTTAATAATAACAAATAATTTAAGACAAGATAATTCTAATTTCCCTCCGATTAAAAATAAGCTATTTACAGCTTAAAATCTAACAAAGATATAATTTTAAGAAAAGTTGACAAGGGCGCTGTTGTTATAATGGACTATTGCACATATATAGAAAAATAAGAGATATTACTACATGACACAAATAGTCACTCAATGCCTAAAGAAAATCCTCTTAATTACCAAACATATGTATTCAAAAACCATGTTAAAAAATTACTTCCACCATTTATATTCAAAGAAGTTACAGTACTAATCCATCATTGCCTTACTTCTACGGAATACCCAAAATACACAAAGAAAATCGCCCTTTAAGACCAATCATATCATGTAAAAACGATAATTTCACCAAACTAAATAAATGGCTCACAAAATTCCTAATTCCTTCACTTAGCAATATTTCAAACTCTCATATAAAAAATTCGCAACAATTTAAACAAAAAATTGGCAGCCATCTTCCTACCGACCATTTGTTGATCAGTTTTGACGTAATCACTCTTTTCACCAATGTCCCTCTCCCTCACTTTCTGGAATTCCTTTCACTATATCTTGACAATATTGATCTCCCCATTACCTCAAACAATTTCATTACTTTGATAGATATTTGTATGAAACAAAACATTTTCTCTTTTAACAACCAATATTACAAACAAATTTTTGGAACAACATGGGAAATAGTTTAAGTCCGGTTATCGCATTTCCTTACCTATAATTTCATGAAGCTTACCTTCCTCCTTCAATCCCTATATATATATATATATATATATATATATATATATATATACCATATATATATATATATATATATATATATATATATATATATATATATATATATATATATATATATATATATATATATGGCTATTCCCCTTGAGGTACCTATAAAATTTTTAAAAGGAAATTTAAGCAAGAGAATATAAATATCCCGTTTAGTCTTTTGGATTTATACCATAAAAACAACATTTAAATGTATTTTGACCTTCACCATAGTCATTGTGACACTGCATATATATGATATATATATATATATATATATAGTAGTATAGTAGAGATATATATATATATATATATGTTAAGTATGTTATATATATATATATATATATATATATATATATATATATATTAAAAAACTTTAAAATATCACAGGGAAAGGGAATACATTTTTTGAATCCAGGTAATTAATGAGGAAACCAAAAAAAAAAAATATATATATATACATATATATATAGAGAGATATATATAGATATAGAATATATATATATATGTATATATATATATATATATATATATATATATTATTATTACATATCTCAAAAAACTACAGCTACAGGGAAAATGGGAATATATTTTTAAAAATATGAAAACACAAAAATAAATAAAAAAAAAATAAATGTTTTTTTGGGGGGGGTCGAGTTTATGGGATATATATATAGAGCATATATATATATATACATATATATATAAAGAGTTATATATATATATATATATATATATATATATATATATATATATATATATATAAATATATATATATATATATATATATATATATATATATATATATATATATATATATATATAATATATATATATATACATATATATATATATATATATATATATATATATATATATATATATATATATATCCTCTGTTTATTTGGGATATATATATATATATATCTATATATATATATATATATATATATATATATATATGTATATCTATATATATTATTTTGTAAAAGTATTAATGGCAATGACAATGGCTCGAGCCGATGTGGAACACAGGGGGGGCGTTTTCCATACCCCTGTAGGGGAGGGGCGGAGGCCCGCGACAATCTAAATACCAAAGAGTGGGGTTCCGGAGACCCTCCCAGGGGGGAATAGTCCAACCTCGTAGTTTCCCGGAAGGCCGAGAGACCCTGACTGCCATCGGTGCGGTATACCCTTTGGGGTATTCTCTTAGTTAAAAAACAAAATTTACTAGAAAGTCTATCTATTTTAATGAGTACGTATGTGTACTCCTAAATAGGCTTTCTTACTCATATATTACTATAATTATTAACAATAAATTTTTTTTTTTTTTTGACCCAAATCGTCATTGTCGAAGATGGGGGATCTGAGATTTTTTGCCCTTTTTCCATCTAAAATAGTATTTGTTATTTATTTATTTTTACGCAACAATATATTTGACATATCTCATAACTTCCTGTTTTATTATATTTGCATTCTTGAGAAATTCTAATAAAACATATTCGTTTCCTTTTTTTAAAATATCGTCAGGTTTCATCTACGAGTTAGGCTACGCGACGGTATGGCTAGTCTAACACTACCTAACTAACAACAGTCAATAAATTAATAATAAATTTTTAAATTGATGTGGAGTTTTAAAAATGCGAAAAGAAGTCTTTTCTTATAAATTATAAAATAATAATGTCTATAGAAGGAATAAAATGTATTATCCTCTTAAAATAATAAATTTGAAAAAATTCCAAAGTTTTTTTTCGGAGTAAGATCAAGGGAATAGCCTATATATATATATATATATATATATATATATATATATATATATATATATATATATATATATATATATATATATATATATATATATATATATATATATATATATATATATATATATAATAAGCTGGGCACCGTTAACGGAATAGTTAATGTCGTAAATCGTTAATCCGTCCACGAAAATGTTAACGACGTTAATGGTTTTATCGTTAATTTGTAGCGAAATTAACGATTTCCTTCGTTAATCGTTAACGGTAATTTTTTAAAAGCATCTATTAAAAAAGCTCAATACTTAATTGCTTTATAACGTTATTTTTCGCGATCCTAAGAACGTAGTATTGTAAGTTCTGAAAACTATAAATGTGATTCTATAGAATTAGCTTTTTTATGTTAGATTATAACATTAGAACCAAGAAATAGGGTAAAAAACAATGGGATTTTAAGCATTGAATAGAACAGAAAGAACAAATTTATTACTTTGAAAGACAAATTTAAATATAATTTCATATATATATATATATATATATATATATATATATATATATATATATAAAATATATATATGGTATATATATATATATATATATATATATATATATATATATATATATATATATATATATATATATATATATATATATATATATATATATATATATATATATATATATATATATATATATATAATATATATTATATATATATATATATATATATATATATATATATATATAAGCAAATATACTAGTAATTTAGTTCTTATTCTTATCATTCTTCATATTTTCCATGTGATGCAAATTTCCCCTCATGAACATTAGTAAGTTAAAATTTTTATCAGACATGGATGTTCTCTTGGATCTCAAGATATCACTGCCTATTGAGAACAAGCGTTCCACTGCAGCGCTGGAGGGAATAGCTGTGTTGTATTGTATAAACAAGTCCAATAATATCCGTTCACCCAAGAAGGCAGCATCGGTTAGAAAGTCCTTGGAGGTAGTCTCTAGCCAGATTCTAACCAAGTCTTGGGCCTTTCCTTTGAATGACCTTTGGCTTCTATTAATCTTTTGTCTCTGCGTAACAACATGAAAGAAATCATGTTCCTCTTAATCGTTATTGCTGTCTCCACTGTTGCTTCCCATCTCAGCTTAGTCACATTGCTTCCTAAGAGCATCGTCAACTCTTTTTTCCATACTTTTTCTCAACATTACTATCTTGCAGGTATCATACTTTTCCAACCAGATTACTCGAAATCTAGGGTAGAAGGCGGCAGACAACTGGCATTCTTCATCCTCAAAGAGTGGTCTAAATCTTTTTTCAATGCCTGCCAAAAGTGCGCCGACCAAGGGGCTGCAGTAAACGAGGTTAATTGCCTTTAAAACTTTGAGCCTAAGAATCGTCGCAACAACAGCTGGGAGTAAAATCCCAAGATAAGCTTGTCAAGCGCATTAGCCACAGGTGACATTACCTGGAAATAAAACTATGAAGAAATAGTAAATTTTAAGAAATTTATAAATTATAATGAACATCTAAGTATAAAAAATATTGATAAACAAAATTCTAGTGGTAATTGCATATCTTATTATTATTATTATTTTATTACCCAGATATACTCCTTCAATATGTCTACATCCTGATCATTAAAGCTCTTTATCTTTAACTGGGTCATTACTCTGTGGAGAGCAGGTCTTTTGTCCTCTAGGATTGTGTCGAGAACTACGACAGAGTCTTACGTGGAATTCCATCTTGTTGTGTTGGGAACAAGCAGCCTCCTCTGAATCTCCTCGTATATTTTGTCTGCTGCAACAGTACTGCCATCTTCAGGTTCCAGAGGGCACGTGCCTTCGCCATGGTAGCCCTATAGGTCCCTTTAAATATTGTATTTTGCAGTGCATCATCTGCATCCTTGCTGGCCACTAAATTAAAAGTGTGAGAAGCACACTTCATTTGGGCTAGGAGATTAATAGGGTTAGAAGCGATGGTACCAGACTCAGATACAGGCACAACCAAAGAATCTGCTATGGAAACAAATTGCGACTCAAACTCGTCCACCTCTATCAACAGAGCAGTCTCAGCAGAATCTTCATGATTGGGGTCCTGCACATCCTGAGTCACTTCCAGGCCTGGCAGTGTGCCGGGCTCTGTTCCAAAATTTACAAAGGCTTTCACAAAATTGCGGCCATTATTTGTTGCTGTCCTGTAATGTGGAGTTAAAGACATTTCAAGTTCTTTATAATATATAAATAATACTACAGATAAATTTTAAAGGAAAAAAAAACACTTATTTCATAAAATAATGACTGATATAATTTCAACTATCTAACCTGGTAACTTTACTCTCAATATGGAATTCGTAGTGAACGTTTATCATAGCCTGCGCAAGCACTTCATAGGTGTGATGTCCTATCACTCTGATGCACGCGAGTACTGCATGTTTACGTTCTCTTGTGGAGGGATCCAACCAGTGCACAGTCATGTCCAAGTAGCTTTTATTGTCGGCAAACCAGCAATCAACTGTGGTTGCTACATAGTTAACTTCCGATAGAACTCTAAAGTTTTCAAAATATTGGTAGTAAATATTAAATTCTAAAGTTAGACCTTATTTTTTAAGAAAAATATTCATTAATTAAATAACAAAGTTAAATAAATTGTCAATTACCTAATCAAGTACTGCATCAAGTCACAGCGAGAGTTAACGATTCGTCTTCCAAGTGTCCTCCTCGAAATAAATTTCATGGTGGGGTTTAATAGTTGGATTAGCCTCTTGAATGTGGAAGACTCTACAACATGGAATGGCAGCATGTTTTCTACGAACAAGTCTACAATAGCCTCATCAACAGTAGACTGGGGTACACCACTTCCTTTAGCAAGGCAAGCAAAAGACTGATCAATTGTTAGCTGTCGTGTTTTCTTGGCATCGGGTGGAGAAAATATACTTTCGTTGCTAGAACCAGAAGAAAACCTTTGTTTTGCTTTTTCACTAACTATGACAGAATTGCAAGTCTCCTCAAACTTTGGATATTTGCTTGAGTGACTTCTAAATATATGCTGCTATAAATTGTTATTGCGCCTTGATTTGCACATCCTTGGGAAGACAAAGTTTACAACTGAAAATCAATTTTTAACCTTCCCTAGACTTAAAGGTAAAGAAGTAGTCAAGAAACGGCCAAGGGTTATTGTGATATTGTTTATCCTGAGGTTCATTGAGATCAGAAATTTCAACTTCCACATCAAAGCTTTCCTTATTTTGGGATGCCAAGAAGACAGATTAGTATAAATTTTAAATTTAATTTAAATTTATTATTTATATATATATATATATATATATATATATATTATATATATATATATATATATATATATATATATATATATATATATATATATATATATATATATATATATATATATATATATATATATATATATATATATATATATATATAGAGAGAGAGAGAGAGAGAGAGAGAGAGAGAGAGAGAGAGAGAGAGAGAAAATCACTTAAATGCCGAATTGAACGGTAGGTTCTAGAAAATGTTTTTTGCCGCATATAAAATATTTTATGTCTAAATTCATGTTCTAGATCCGAAAACACAGATTAGGCTAGGTTTGTTAAGCTAGATTAAATTCATCAACTTGAACTGTTTTATGGTTTTACCTGCGCTACCAATTTTTAAATCTCTTCAGTACACAACACAAATAAAATATAATAAAATATAATAATCAATAGCAACACTTTCACTTTCTTAATTAATTTAAAAACACACATTCACTTATTTTTATTAATTATATAGCAGTCACACACTTACTATCGAGATATTTGTTAAAAAAAAAATGAATCTCTACGTTATGTAAAATTCGCGACTATTAAAAGCGGAACGTGTCTTTACTTGTCACGAGTTCAAACGAAACTAATAATAACTGAGGCTCTTCAGCTATATATAACTTTTTGATTTTTATGTACGCGGGGAAAAGTTCATCTTCGATCTGTCCAAAAAAAATTTTTTACCTTATTTTTTTATGCAATTTCATATACTGTTTGTCTCACGTAATAGAATTTATTTCTAAAAAGTAGATTCAGTCAATTCCTATAACTGTCGGCTATCGTCAACTCTCTCTCTCTCTCTATATATATATCTCTATATATATATATATATATATATATATATATATATATATATTATAGTTATATATATATATATATATATATATATATATATATATATATATATATATATATATATATATATATATATGTCAGCATCCCGAAAAGGCCAGGCATGTAACTAAAAAACTATAACAGGTACACGAAAATAAATATCATTTTATTAATCAGGAGACATTTTTACCCCGGAAATTAAAAAAATAAAAATAACGCTTTTTAAAAATTAAAATTGTTAAAAATGTTGAAAAAATTACAGTTTTTTGAGAATTTGAAAATGCCGCTTACTCCGAGTGAGAACGCAAAGGTGCCAAATGTTGAATTTTTTATTTTTTTAAACTAACGAATACCTCCGGGTAAACAAGAACGATGGATAGAGTCGGGGTTTCTCGGTCTACTGGGGGCAGGGGGTTCATCCCCCTCTGTCCCTCTCCGTCGGCTCGAACCCCTAAAAGGATATAAAAGAAAATAACATTTCCTCCAAAGAGTAAAATTGGTATTTGGCAAATCGAGTGCTCTCGAGGACAACTAATGCAGTTTCAAGGTCAATCTGAGCGTACAGTGCCAGGTGTAAGATTTTACTAATATTTAAGTTGTTATTAATAAATATTAGAATAAAATAAAAAAAATTTTTAAGTTTCTTCGATGAAATTACTTGCTGAAATCAAAAATGTTATTTATTTTCCTGTAGATGTTATAGTTTTCTAGTGACATGCCTGAACACTTCGGGATGCTGGCCATATTTATATATATATATATATATATATATATATATATATATATATATATATATATATATATATATATATATATATATATATATATATATATATATATATATATATATATATATATATATATATATATATATATATATAGTGATATATATATCTATATATATATATATATATATATATATATATATATATATATATATGTATATATATATATATATATATATATATATATATATATATATATATATATATATATATATATATATATATAATATGGGAGACTATTCCCTCATTGAAAAAAATACTCTGCTCCTTTTGAGAGAGCTCTCATTTTGAGGATTTCTTAATTTTTGACGCGTTCACGCGATTAACGACTTGTGTTAACGACAAGAAAATGTAAAAGCGTTAATGAAATTTATTTTATTAACGTAAACGTTAATCGTTAGTGAAAAAGTTAACGACGTTAATTAATGATTAATTGATTAACGAGTTAATGCCCAACTCTGAATGTTTATATATATATATATATATATATATATATATATATATATATATATATATATATATATATATATATATATATATATATATATATATATATATATATATATATGTGTATATATATATATATATATATATATATATATATATAGGGTGTTTCAGGAATAGAACGACAAACTTTGGTGAGGCATTGGTCACACGAAATAGAGCCTAAAGACCTCTATACACATATGGCAGGAAACGCATCGTTTCCGAGATATAGTGACATACAAATGGTACCAGATAGGTACCAAGCTCACCTTTCCTGTTAGGTTTAGCATGCAACGGTCTGCTTGTAACATAGGTGCACATATTATATTATTGCACACTTAATATTACACATTAATGACAGTACAGTACGAAATAATACATTACCAATACTATTATTACTAATACTACTAGTAATACTAATAACGATAGTACTTGCCTAGCGTCTGCTTAATCGATGAAAGGCGTTTACTGTTAGGAAAGAACAATAGTGACAGCAATAGGAATAGTAATGAAACATTTATTATTACAGGTACATATATAGTAATGCAAACGTTACGTGGTACAGTATATTTGTTTGTATCCATTACAATAAATGTTCAAAATGACCTCCTCTAGAGGTAATACAGGCATCTACACGCCTTGTCATTGACTGACGTAGTCTCAAATGTTCCAGCCCGTTGTCGAATGTCCTGACAGGCGTTTACTAGCCGGTGGTGTAGAGTAGCTTTGTCAGCAACAGGTTCATTATACACAAGGCTTTTCAGGTGTCCCCCATTAGTAATAATGTAAGGGGTTGAGATCGGGTGAACGTGCGGGCCATGCCACAGGACCACCTCTACCAATCCATCTATTGTTGAAATTACAATTCAGATACCCCCGAACTTGAGCGCTAAAATGAGGCGGGGCACCATCATGCATAAACCACATATCTCGCACGATATTTAACGGAATATCGTCCAGAAGGGTTGGGAGCTTATGCTGTAGGAAGTGTAGATTAACCTGGCTGTTGAGGCGCTCCGGAATAGCATATGGTCCGATAAGATAGTCACCAAGAACACCGGCCCATACATTTATGCGAAACTGTTGCTGGCGCCGTACATGTATTATTTCATGTGGATTCCTGTTGGCCCATAGATGGTTGTTATGATGGTTAGTGATGCCGTCTCTACCGAAACAGGCTTCATCTGTGAACAGGATAAAGGACGTTTTATTTCGTGGAATGATGTGACGCCGAAACCATTGACAGAACCGTAACCGTGGTACATAATCTGCCGGTGACAATCCCTGCACACGTTGAAGGTGATATGGGTACATCAAATTTTTGTGCAGTATTCTCCACACTGTGGTATTAGAGACGCCGGTCCGCTAGCCAATCTGTCTGGAGCTAACGCTGGGATCCCTGTCAACTATGGAAAGAATACCTTCCTCTACGGCGGGTGTACGAACAGCTCGTGGTTGTCCTCGTTCGGCCGCTGCAGGTACAAGAGTGCCACTCTCACACAATCGTCGATAAATGCTTGCGAAGGTGCTATGGTATGCTGAGTGCGATCTGGGTTGGTATCTAAATATAACCGTGCGCCCCCCCTACCGTTACCCTTTGCCTTCCCATATGTAAATATCATATCTGCCTGTTCCTGAAATGTGTACGCCATAGCTTGTACAATGTTACAAAAGGTGCTCCACTCTCTGTATTACAATGACGAGATACGTAATAAACTAGTTTACGAATTTGTTTCCAAACGTATAGGTTACGTTCTGTTTATGTCAAGCGTTCAGCCATGTTGCCAAGTGTACGATGTCGGTAAATAGGAATTTCGTAACGATATGTTCTCAATTCATAATGACTTGACGATGTCGTCGAACTGTGTACCCTTGGTGGGGACCACAAATATGGTCGTCCAACTGAAATTCTGATATATGTTCTGTTATTATTAGTCGTAAATATTATTTGCATTATTATCAGTACTGTTATTATTATTCAAAATATTATTGGTCTTATTATTATTATTATTATTATTATTATTATTATTATTATTATTATTATTATTATTATTATTATTATTATTATTATTATTATTATTATTATTATTATTATTATTATTCATAATACTATTATTAGTATTATTGTTATTGCTAATATTATTAATTTTATTATTAAGATTTGGTACCTTTTATGGCAACTATGCTGCTTTATTAGGAAACATGTGCCATTTTCGATCGATGGAAGTTATATCAATTAGGTATCTCATACACATTGTATCTCACTATGTGTATTGCAAATCCGATAGGTACCAATGTAAACCTGTGCGTGTTACACATGGTTTCTGGTACCATTTGTATGTCACTATATCTTGGAAACTGTGCGTTTCCGGCCATATGTGTATATAGACCTTTAGGCTCTATTATCGTGTGAGCAATGCCTGACCAAAGTTTGTCTGTCTATTCCTGAAACACCCTGTATATATATATATATATATATATATATATATATATATATATATATATATATATATATATATATATATATATATATTATATATATATATATATATATATATATATATATATATATATATATATATATATTTATATATATATATTCGTGGTTCCGCTATGTAGATGATATACTGGATATCATCTAATAATTTTCCTATTCAATCTTTCATTGATGATTTGAACAATCTAGTTCCATCGATTAAATTCACATTTGAGAACCCTAATAATAGTAAAAAATTTCCTTTATAGATTTACAAATTACACAACACAATAACCTACTAACTTTAAATATCTTCAGAAAACCTACATTTTGCAATCAATATTTACATTGATTTTCATATCATCCACAATATAATAAACATAACATCATATATAATACTTTTTACGTTCAATTAAATTCACAGATCCCCTATATTATTAAGATGAAATTAACAATTTATAATCAATTTCTATCCCTTGGATACACCCTACATAATACATCATTACAATAAAGCCAAGAACCATCATTTCAATAACAAACCTAATACTCCCTATATTCATCCAACTTCAAAAAAAAATAATCCCCTTTTCACAAACCTTATTCAATCTTAAATTTACTATTGCAAGGCTGTTCAATATACACACAATTTTCAATTTTCCAGACACTCTGCAACGTTCTCTTGTTCATAA
>JABUQX010029326.1:0-22500 GCA_015478945.1 Trachelipus rathkii | reverse complement strand
TAACAACTGCCTTCTCAAGTTTATCAATTCAACTTTTGCAACGATCATCATCCTTCCATGTTGAAGGGTCTTTGTCGAGGAAATTGGTGCTGATATAAAATCTCATGAAGAAAGTTTTTTGTATCAGGAGTTACAAAAGACGTAAATTCTATGGTTGTAAAGGAAGAAAAATAATTTTGGTGCAGAATGTACCTCTTCAGTTGGTTTTCTTCTTCTTCCTCCTCTTCACCTATGTCTGCTTTCAGCATAATTTGACCCATGTTTGTTATAACCGCTGATGGAACATTGTCCCCAAATAAGGATAGAGCCACAGTTTCGGTTACTAAGTACCAGAGATGTTTGGAATTTTTTTTTGCAGCAGCATTACTGATTTCTGGATCAATATCCTGAAAATTTATCAATTGAACCATGAATAGGAAATCGTGATAAGGTGCATGAATTGCTTATGATGACAGAAACCATGCTACAACGTACACTCGAAAAAAATTCTTAAAGAGTTCTTCTCCCTATGAGATGACTGAACTTGATCTTGAAACATGTATATCTCGAATGCATAAATTGCCTTTGTCATCCACCTAGCATGACTTACGGCTCCTGGTGTGCGAAACGATATCCCATTCTTCGGATGCTACCAAAAAAGATCATCGCTAACTCCAATAATTATCGATAATCATCTCTCTGTTGTTTCTGCGTAGAAAGGTGGTGTTCGAGAAATCCAAGAATGGTAGAGCGGACATCATCCGGCTCTTCATTGTTACCAGTTATGTAAACGTTCTTGTCGAGTTTCGTCCAGGCTTCTCTAAATCTTTTGAAAAGTGAAATGTATGGACCAGAAGTTGCACCCACCAGCGAGTCGAAACAGCTCCTCAAAACTAAAAAATATGATGATGGTAAGGGAGGTACAGCAGTTCAAGATTAAACAATTTTTCTAAATTTGGACAGACATCATTTACTCGACCTGTGTTGCTTCCTGTCGTATCACAGCAAAGTGCCTGAAATTTGTCGGTTATACCCCATCCTCCACTGCTTGGTAAACAGCTATGGCTTGCTCTTCTCTTGAAGATGTTGGAATTTCAGTGACTCCCAACAATTACTCCTTGCCTTGAAAAGTTACTATTATTGCTAGTCTATCAACTTTTTCAACACCTGTGAGTGCTGGGAGCATCTTTCCATCACAGTATAGCAGTAATTCTCGGCAGTCGTTTAGATTAAATTTATGCTTAATTTCGGTGTCTCGCTTCTCAAAATATTTTTCTAAGGCGTTGAAAAGAAGTGCGATTTATTACCAGGTTTTCAGTATCACGCCCGAAGCTTCTATAGCTGTCATTAATATGTAAACCCCACTTCTATCAGTGATTTTGCACCTATCAAAAACCAGTGAGACAGGGAGTAAAAAACTGCAATGTACCTCGAGTTCCTTTAACTGTTGCTGCTGCTGCTGCTGCGGAAGTTGCTGTTGCTGTTGCTGTTGCTGTTGCTGTTGCTGTTGCTGTTGCTGTTGCTGTTGCTGTTGCTGTTGCTGTTGCTGTTGCTTTTGCTGCTGCTGTTGATGATATTTGCTGAACGACGGCAGAGGAATTTTCACTGTCATCGCCACCATCCCTGCTTTGGCTGGTTGATGTTGAATTATCAGATTTTTATGTAGCAAGCTGATGAGTAACAAAATGATGTTCCATTTCTTCATAAATCTTTTTTTTCCCTGGCAGCTTCCATTGCAGTCCTCTTAGTGCTCTTTCTTTCTTAAATTTAGTTTTTGATCTACAACAACCATGGAGCCTGGTCGTCCTTTTTGACGCTGAAGCAATAAGAAATTCTTATCCTCTTCATTTTTCATCTGTCCCAAAGCATGTGAATGTGTTTTGTCAAAGAGATCGCTCATAATTTCCACAAAAAAAATTAAAACTAGTCAATTTTTTTTGTAAATGTTTCCATTTATCATTGAGTTTGAGTAACTTATCAACGCAGTGGTCAGATCTAGTAGGAATTCGTTCTTCTTGCCAAAAAATGGAAACCTTTTTAATCACCAATGCTGCGCTTTCATTCGTTGTAATATTTTCAACTCTCACATTGTAGAAAAAAGCGCTTAATTTGGTGCGTGAGCATGTTTCGTGTAAAACAGATATTATGAAATTGAAAGGAAGCTGAAATTAATAATTTGTATGTGATAAGATAATATGTAAATTGAGTTACTTATAGAAACAAAAACCTGCATATGTTAGACCTGTGACAGTTATGCACACAGTAAGAAACCAGTTCATGTAAGCAGTATCATATGACGTTAGTTTAGATGTGCATAGAGAAGTTAAGAAAAGTTAGTTGCGTTAGTTATGGTAATGTGCCGAGAGAGAGAGAGAGAGAGAGAGAGAGAGAGAGAGAGAGAGAGAGAGAGAGAGAGAGAGAGAGAGAGAGAGAGAGAGACGCCGTAATTAATAAGTTATTTGAACCAAGATATTATGTTAAGCGATGCAACGCCTGGTTACATTAGTCAATGTTTAGTCCGGTTAGGTAAGGAATAACTAAATTATGCAATGTATTAAGAAAGATAGTCAGAAAGGCAGATAGTTAGAGAGTAGATGTACAACTAATAAGTTCGCTGTGTTAAGATTCATATTTTATACAACAGGAATAGGCATAGGCATAGGCATAGGTGCTTGAAGCTATCAAATTTGAGTTCTATGGGTCCGTAAACATATACATTGATGTCATTATTGTGTTGTTAAGCGAATGTTTGCTAACTCGGCACTGCACTGGCACCAGCTCCAACACCGACACCGACACCGGCTCATTTGCTCCGGCATATGAGACTTCTCTGTCCCGACTTCTTTTTATTCCTCCTCCGTCTTCTTCTCTTATGCATTCTATGCATTTCTTCTTTTTTCGCCTAAGGCGTCCCTCCTGGGGGTTCTCAGACACCCGTGAGGGTTTAAAAACCCTCAAACTTTGGTTCAACGGATCAGAAAACATATATTAGAACACCTCACTTGACCTATTATTTGCTGGTGTAGCCAGATTTCAACTATGGCTCCTGGTTCGGCTCTGGCTCAGTGTTTCGGCACATGAGTCAACTCAGGCTCCTGTCTCTTGTTTAATCACGATTCCTCCTTGGAGTCCTGTCGGCAATTTATTTTTCGTCTAACTACGGCCAATTCCAAGTTTGGAGGATCAGCTTCCCCCTCCGGGGTCGCAGAGACTTGAAACCGCGTCTCTGCAAAGCAGACACCACCAGCTGTTGGGGTAGCAAGTTTGGTGAGGATAGGACAGAGGGTTGGTCACTAACTGATGGTTGCCAGATGTAGCGACAAATCTGGCTGCTGCCAGTTGCGCTCACCAGTTCATGTAAGTGTGACGTTAGTTTAGATGCTCATAGAGAAGTTAAGAAAAGCTAGTTGCGTCAGGTAAGATAATGTGCAGAGAGAGAGAGAGAGAGAGAGAGAGAAGAGAGAGAGAGAGAGAGAGAGAGAGAGAGAGAGAGAGAGAGAGAGAGAGGGTGGAAATGGAGAAAGAGAGAGGAAGAGGAGAGAGAGAGAGAGAGAGAGAGAGAGAGAGAGAGAGAGAGAGAGAGAGAGAGAGAGAGAGAGAGAGAGAGAGGAATCATCAAAACTAAATCAAATTAAAAATGAATAATTGCTTTTTATAGCATTTTTTGTGCAGATCTCAAATACGCTATCAGTATATTTCCATAATGCAAAGATTTTTTTTGGCACCTGCATTATCGAACATATTTTGCATGAACGAAAAACACAGATAACTGCTTGATTTTTAATGATAGGTATTCAAAAATTGAAGGAAAATTTTATTGAAACTGACTTAGTTAAGTGTTTATTTTTAGGTGGTTATAAAATTAAATATTGCAGCTTATCATGTAGAACATGTAGTTTCAAGTTCCTACTTATTCCTATGCTTATTCGTGTTGTATAAAATATGATTCTTAACACAGCGAGCTTATTAATCATACGTCCACTCTCTAACTATCTACCGTTCTGCCTATATTTCTTAATACATTGCCTAACTTAGTCTTTCCTTACCTAACCGGACTAAACATTGACAAGCGTAACCAGGCCTAACCTCGCTTAACGTACTATCTTGGTTCATATAACTTATAAATTACGTCGTCTCTCTCTCTCTCTCTCTCTCTCTCTCTCTCTCTCTCTCTCTCTCTCTCTCTCTCTCTCTCTCTCTCCATTCAGACTGTTTCTTTCCCAAAAAATCTTCTCCTTTAAAACTGAATCGCTTAAAAGCTAAAAAAAGAAAAAAGAGAAAAAAAATCTCATCAAAAACAAAATATATTTCGCATGCAAACGTCATATTTTATCCAGCTGAGAATCTCGTTCACACTTGAGCAAAATTATGTGATAAATTGCACAACCCTTTTTTTTTTACAACGTTCCATTTTTTCATAGCTTAATATTTCCATTTATTATATTTATAATAAAGAGATTGTGTTTTCTCAGGAGAAAGCAATATATATATATATATATATATATATATATATATAAGAGTATATATATATTTTTCAGTGCGAGTATATATATATATATATATATATAAGTTGGTTGTTGGTTATGTTATATATATATATATATATATATATATATATATAAAATATATATATACAAAGGTGCAACGTCACATGTTAAGGTTACGCGTCTTAACGGGCGTTACAATTGTAATGAGTAACGGTAACGCTTCAAACGATTTTAAATGTAACATAAGGTAATTGCTTCCCTTTCTTTTTATAAAAATTGTCTCTGTTTCTTCGTCCGTTACTGATTATTTGTGGCATCCTACATACAAAAAATCACTGTGTTGACATTTTTTTATGGAACGAATTTTGTTTTTCCAGATTTATATATATATATATATATATCTTTTATGGAGTGATTAAAAATTAAATTGCTCCCATTAATATTTGCCATTCTTGCGCAGCATATATATATATATATATATATATATATATATAAAGTTAAGTATATAGAGTATATATATATATATATATATATATATATATATATATATGGACGTTCCAAATCTGCTGAAACAATAAACAATATATTTCAATGTCAGTTAAGACTGCCATGTCGAACAAGATGGAACAGCCTGTACGGCAGCTCTTCTTCTAATACAGCATAAAAATGTTCTTAATGATTTGATGACTGCATTGCAGCTTCCGTGCTTCAAAGACATTGAAATTGAATTTCTTGAAGAGTACATTTAGTATCTCAACCAATTGCTGTTGCATTAGATAGGCTACAGGGTGATAAAAGATGTTTTTATGGAACTTTGCATCCAACATTGCTAGTGATTGAAGGAAAAAATTTAAACGCTTAAATTCGTCTCTACTTAGACATGTTCATCCTCTGGCAGTTCTGGCATCTATTTCCAATCCTAACCACAAAATCAAATGGTTCGCCATAAACCCCGAATATAATACCGAGGAAAATAGGAAAAAGTATCAGGAAATGCTAATCGTGGCTGTCAGAAATGAGGTTCAAGCAAATACATCTCAAGACGCTAACGAAGTAATGGATTTGGCTGGAGGTAGCAGTCCATATAATACGAGAGTTTGTCATCTATACATCACCCGCGTCATTAAATAAAGATGAACTAGAAATAGAAGTGCTTAAACACCTTACGGATAACGACAGATCCCTAGAGTCACTTAATAGGTATCCCTGTGTTAAAGTCTTTGCACTGCCAATACCCAATTACCTTCTCTATCGGGCCCCCCTCGTAGGAAAAGTGTTATCTTCAGCTTTGCGGGTCACACTCACTCTCCAAAGAGATTAAAGCTATCTGATAATATGTTTGAAACGCTAGTCATTCTTAAAGGTAATTATTCATATTTGTAATGTTATTAATTAAGGTACTATAAATAAAATCCTCATGTCTTTCTTTTTTAATTTTAATTATGCTCTATATGGTTACTGAAAATTATTATCATTTATTATTAAGTGATTAACTATGTTTAAATAGATCATTATTATTACTATGATTATTATTATAATTACCTAACTTTATCATACATTATTACTGCCAATTTTTATTATTATTACCATTATCATTATTAATATTAATAATATCTACTCTTAATACTTTGCATACCAATAATATCAAGCAATGTTGAAAGAAGATCGGCTAGCTAGGGTTCAAAGTGACGCACAATTGAGATAATCCACGTTTATTAATAAAATAAATTATAAAAAAATTTAAATATGGATAATATTGTATCACTGAATTCCATAAATGTACATCATTTATCGCACTAAGTTTACATAATGAAACTTAAAATAAATAAAAATTTTATATTTCTATTACTTGGTCAAAGATAGTAATGTAAATTGCAATTGTTGAATAAAAGTTTAAAAACTGTTAGTCAATCCAGTGATTTAATCTTCAAAAGTTAATATGTATATGATCATGTACCAAAACTGTAAACTATTAATTAAGCCCGAAACTGACCGAAAGTAACGCGTTACATGTAACGAGTAACGGTAACGCTTCTAAGAATTTTTAAACGTAACGATGTAACGATAAAGCTACCCCTTTTCTCTCAAGTAAATAGTAACGGTAACGATAACCAACTTCATGTGACGATGCCCATCTCTGTATATATATATATATATATATATCTATATGCACATTAGCGCAAATATATATATGAAATATATATTATATAAGCGGAGAGCATATATATATATATATATATATATATATATATATATATATATATATATATATATATATATATATATATACTATTTATATATTAATTAATATATATATATATTTGTATATATATATATATATCATATATCCCTATATATATATATATAACTACTGTCCATATATCTATATATATATATATATATATATATATATATATATATCCTTGTGCAAATTAATTGAAACAAACATTCAATTTAATAGTTTATTGTACAAAGCTCACATATACATGTACAAAGCTCACATATACGTACATTAGTAACGGATATAACCTACTCTATGATTAAATAGCATTTGAACACGGTTTGACATGTAATCGGGGACTACCTCAAATCGTCGACAGGAAAAAAGGGTCGACAGGAAAAATGGTCGACAGGACATTAAAACAAAATTTCCACTTGTCCAAAGCGTCGACAAATAATTTCTCAAAGTTAAAATGGTCGACAAAATTTTCTGCTATTCGTCCAAACCGTCGACACGCTAAATCAGCAATGCCAATTGATCGACACCTATCAGATCGACACCTACCAATAGATTATTTTAACGATTATATATCAGGTCCCTTTATTCGATATCTTATATCGATTTTGAAAGGTTTGTTAGGAATTTAACATAGTATATAGTAGAGAGAAAGATATAAATATATATATATATATATATATATATATATATATATATATATATATATATATATATATATATATATATATATATATATATATATATATATATAGTAAGAAAGAGTATAGTATATACTATATATAGTATATATATATATAAAGAAATTATATATATATTATTTATATATATATATATATATATATATATATATATATATATATATATATATATATATATATATATATATATATATATATATATATATATATAATATTTATATATATATATATATATATATATATATATATATATATATATATATATATATATATATATATTATTTGGGGAGCGTCAAACCATCTAGGTTAGGTCTAGGTTTATGGCATCGTCGATCCATATAGGTTAGGTCTCGGTTTAGGACCCTGCTATTTCAGGTTATGATAAGTTTTGTTATGTATACACAGAATAAATCTGTGTATTAGATCCATCTAGGTCAGGTCTAGGTTTTGTTTTTTTACAGTTCACCACCACTCACGGGCTGAGTCCTTTTCAAGAAAAGGGCAGAAAATAAAGCAGGAAAACCCACCCAAGCCCTAACTTAACGCAAATCTCTCAGATGAGCGCAAAAGTAGGCTTTAAAGAAGGGAAGATTATATACAGTTGAAAAAACAGAAGAAGGCAAGGAGAGGACAGAAGTAGCAGGAAAGAAAGAGGCAACACAACGAACAAATCCGGGGTTTTCAATACTCACGCAATATTCATGCCAGAGGAAGGCACCCCTCGTAATACGAGGGCAACGCAAGGGTGGTAAAATGCGAGAGGTCAACTCCCCCGAGCATCTGCCGCTGTAGTACCTATAGGAAAGAGATAGTGCGCTAACGTCACGTCACAGAGATATAGGGTCAAGAGAGTTTGAAAGAAGGTGACAGTTTATTAGTCTCTTAGCTTTAGACTCAACCCTATAATAGGGTGGAACGAAAAAAGTGACATATTTTTTTCCTAAGCGTAATAGTGCGGAAAAGTTGCCTTTTGATATGCATGCTCTACCCTTAAAATTTGGGAAACGTATGACAATCATTACCGGTGCCCCAAGAGGCTTGATTGTAATGGTTTTTTTAAAACAATTTTCTAATACCGCGACAGGAATTATAGTTGCCACTGGGGGTACTAATATTTAATGTAATAGTACGTAAAATGTACGTTTTAGTGCATACATGTAGCCACAAAAATTTGGTCAACTTAGACAAACTTGTTCTGTTGCTCCAATAATTTCCATTTATAATTCTTTAATATTTTCATAATTCACGAAACACTTTTAACTCCCATACCAATGTTTGGCGCCTTTCTGATACGCATGCATAACTAATTGCCACCTTGTTTTATTTCTCATTTATCATCATTGTGAGTCGAGCGTTAGTATCGGTAGCACGTGTTTTATTGTTTAATTGTTCATTTGATTTTTATTAATCTTATAATACCATCGTTTGAATCTTTACGGCCTAAAATATGGCGTCTATTCCGTCAACTTCATCAGTTTTAAAGACTAGAAAAACTGAGTTGTATTGTTTTTTGTGCCTCAAGAAGGCTAAAAGACAGTATTTTATCTACTTATGAAGACATAATGAAGTTTTTCTCGTGGTTAAGACATGCTTCTGAAATTAAAACACTGGGTGAAATAGGTGAGATCATTTCTTTAAAGCTGACCGAGTTATGGAATAGAGCTTTCATTCCTATAATATTGCATTATCGGATTATGATATTATTTAGAGACTATTATGAGAAGAACAGAAATCTTTTAAAACCATGTAAAGTGTGAAAAAATGACAACAAGTATAAATTAAAAATAAATTTATTCCAAGAAAAGGACAAAAAAAAAAAATTTGTTTGATATTGCAGCCTACAAATACAAAGATTTTTATACATGCAATTGTGAAAAATTCCGAAAAGTGCCTAAAGAAAAGCAATTGTTTCTTATTGACCAACGAACTGAGAGAAAAATGGTCATGAGTTCTGTTGACATTGTTGCTACCAGAAAAAAGAAAGGAGAAGGAAATGTTATGATATATTAGGTATAAAGAAACTGATTCCACAATAAATAAAGTGGACGATAGTTTGGGAAACAAAGAAGATGTAGCTGGAGAAGTATCTACACTGGCTATTGAAAATTGCAGCGATGTGAACATCCACATCAGGGTGGTTACATAGTTACACTGATGCTGTCGTCTGTGTTGGTGTGGGGTTTCATGGGGTTAGGGGCCTTCCCTTTCCTGCGAGCGAAATTTACGCTAGTGGTGCGTTAATTTTAACGAGTAGTATATATCATCATCACCTACCTTTTTTCCCCAAGACTGGTGGTAAAGTGCGTGCAATGTACCGGAAACAGAAAAGTAGCAGAAGAATATGACAAAAGTCGAAAAGAAAGCCCAGTCTTACCACCCCCTCTATACCTATTAGTGAGAACTCATCTCAGTCAGAAAACCCCCCCTAGAGTTCACGGGACCCCAACGGGTCCTCACTATGGCATATCGTCAGTGTAGGGTTCATCCCTTGGCCCAGGTGGCCCACAATCATACCCCCTCACAAATCCCCGCCATGCACTCCTATTATGCACCTTTCTTCTCACCTCTTGCAAACTCACATTTCTCTCCTCCAGACATTCCTTTAGTGACTCAATCCACTTTTTCTTCGGTCTCCCAGCCGGTCGATTCCCAACACACTCACCACTATACATCCGCTCTTAACCAACTGACTATCATTCATCCTTTCCACATGACCAAACCATCTCAACATACTTTCATTTATTCTCTCATTTACTCCTTTCTTCACACCACAAAACTCTCTAATGCGTTCATTCCTCATTTTATCAATTCTTCTCACACCTAACACGCCCCTAAGATTGTCCATCTGAACCCATTGAACTTTAGATCTATACCTCTTATTCCAGACTATAGTCTCACTACTATACATTAACACAGGTAACAACATACTGTCATGTAAGACCCTAGTGCATTCAAGACTTAGTCCCTTTACATCCACAAACGATTTAATTGCACCAGCCACCTTCCTGCCATTCACAACTTTCCTACTACACTCTGCATAATCCGTTCCCTTTTCATCCAACATATATCCTAAATATTTAAACTCAAACACTTGTTCCAACTGCTCACCCATCTAACATAATTTCACAGCAATGACTGTTCTCACTCACAACCATAACCTTACTCTTATCTACGTTTACTTTCAAACCCCTCCTTTTACACACCCTCTGCCAAATCTCTCAAGCATTCTTCAGATTCGCCAGATTCACCACACAAAACAAAATCATCCGCATATAATAGGTAGGGCACCTCCACTCACCTCTATTTATATATATATATCAATATATATATATATATATATATATATATATATATATATATATATATATATATATATATATATATATATATATATATATATATATATATAGAGAGAGAGAGAGAGAGAGAGAGAGAGAGAGAGAGAGAGAGAGAGAGAATAAACCTTTTTATCTCCATTACTTTTATTTGCTAGATCTTTCCTAGGCAGCATTTGAAGTTTTGTTTCCGGTACGAAATTGCTCATATTTATATTTCAACTTTGGAGTTCTTTATGATGCCAGTTTTGTTGAATCATTTTTATAACGAGTAAATCTCTTCACTAAAAAACCTTTTCCGTTTGGCTCCGCTTTGCCGGAAGCCGTCGTTGTCTTTTCGGAGGATAAAACTGAAAAGCCAATCTGAGATTCTGCACAGGAAAGATGATAGGAATTGATATCAGGATTTTCATTTCTTTTTCCTTTTCACAAATTAAGATTTTATTTATTTTCAACTTTTTAAAAAGTGTTTTAATAAATATAAACAAAAAATTACCTTAACATACTCTTGGGTTTAAATTGCAATGAATATTATTATTTATAATTTATAATGTTTATTGTCGCTTTTTCTATATATATATATATATATATATATATATATATATATTTTATATATTTTTATATATATATATATATATATATATATATATATATATATATATATATATATATATATATATATATATATATATATATAGTTATTATATATATATATATATATATATATTCACCTGGACAGACTTTTGGAAAGTCTACCAGAGGGGGATGGTGAATAAGGTGAATATATATATATATATATATATATATATATAGCAAAGATATATATATATATATATATATATATATATATAATATTATATATATATATATATATATATATATATATATATATATTCAGAAGCGGTTTGCTTTCTTGAAGTTGAAACGAGGGAGCGACCGTTTTGTCCTCCAAAGTCGAGTACTCAAATCCTCGATGACTCTATTATCAAAAGAATAGGGAGCAAGATTACTGCGCCTCAAAGAACCACGTCTCTCCTCATCTCCTGCGGGAGTTTCGATCCTTAGGATCATTACCCAACATTCGCATATGGGCCCAGAAGCTTCCGTCTATATACTGCACCTTTTTGTGCTTGGGGTGCGTAAGTCCGGTGTACGCACACCAAATCCTCCTATTTGCCGGCGATATTGAATCTAACCCAGGTCCCAGACCATATATCTGCCCAAATTTGATCGATCAGTAACTAGATGACAGACCTCAGTTCGCTGCAACACCTGCCGACTCTGGTTACATATAAAGTGTACTAATCTCCAAACCCCCAATAAACATTCATCAACCTGGTCCTGCCAATCATGCTGAAATTCAGGAAATGAAGTTCTCATCCCTCACACACATAATTTAATCAACATACTTCAATTGAATATTAATAGTATTAAGAATAAACATGAAGAACTTCTCCACACAATAATTAAATACACTATCCACATATCTCTTATACAGGAATCTAACATCACTACAGACACCCACCTCTCTTAATTTCCAAACTACACTACCATAAGGCAAGATAAGTATTACTAAATAACATTTGTAAATCTTCTTTTATTCCTGTTATTGTCCTTACGGATCAATAAATAGGTAGCCATAGAAAAGGTCAACGGCTGGGTGGATGAAATACTATCGCCTATGAAGGAAAGGAAACCTGGTGAACCTCTATCTGCGTCTTAAGGGAGTGACCCTCTGATCTGACACCAGCCAGTATTCAACTCTAATTTTATGGTTAAATGCTAATTTTTTTTTCATTGATAGAGGCGTGAGTATGTTCACCTAATATGCTTTCTAATATTTAGAATTTTTTCAAATTACTTTTTATGATCAGTTGTCGATGTTGCAATATCATTATTTTCTGTTTATAATAATATTTCTCAGGGGTTTGTTCGTCTCCAACTACATTCTTAATTTTTATAGTTGTTCTCTCAATTACTCTTTTAATCTCAATTAATTTTAATCCCCTCATACGCCGATGACTTCCACTCATTTTAAATATGCTCATTCTTTCCTTTTCTTTTCTCTTTCTTTAATCTTTAGGTTTGTACTCTCTCTCTGATCTGGAGAGAAATCCTTGCTCTGGTTATCACAACCTTGTAAATTCACCTTTCAGTAACTCAACTATTTAGCATCCCCTCTCAAAAACGCTTCCCTGCTTTGCTGACTCAATCGACGAATCCTTATTCTTCCTAGTAAAAAACTAGACATTCTTGAACTTGGCAAGTCTGTTAAACTATCTTGAAAACTTTTTGTCATAGCAGCTTCTAAGGCCGGTAAAAGAAATTGAAGATATTGTCCAAGATGAAGGATTTTAATAACTCATCACAGTTGCTTCCGTCTCATTCTCCCTTGAATTTTTTTCACTTTTATTACCCCTCATGAACCCAGTCCTATTCAAGAAAAGGAGTTAACCCAACTAAACCAACCTAGCGGAAACAAATTAGGCGAGCACAGTCAAAAGTTTTGAAGTTAGAAAGATGAAATACTGTAGAAAAAACAGATGGTGGTCAAAAACTGTACGGAGCAGGTGTGGCTGGAGAGAGAGAGGTTACCATAGCAAGCAATCGTAGATTTGCCAACCACCTCACATAATCCATGCGAAGATTCGGCATTTCTTGTGCTACGAGGACGTCGTAACTCGAGTGAAATGTTTGCTGTAGTTATTTAAAAAAAGTCACTTGACAGAGGTAATGAGTCTATAGAATATAAAGACCAGTTTATTAGTTCATAGTTTTAGACTCAACCATATCAAAATGATGGGTGGATCTAGAATTCCTCTCCGGATGTTGGAACAGTAATACATGCAAAGGTGGATAATACTCATAAAGAGAAGAAGAACAAATCCTACTATACCTAGTCTCTTTAAATTCAAATACTCTTTTAATTTTCTTTAAACGTTATTGATTCTGTATCCTAAAAAGTCTCAAATAGGGTGTCATTTCATTGGTTAATATATTCGATGTTTTATATTTTCTCTTTTCCTTTCTCACTCTTTCTTCGCTGACGTCAGAATTTTCATGTAAATTCTTTTGTACAATTGTTCCCTAATTTTCTTCCGCATTTAAATAGCTCTAATGTTTGTAAATAGTTTGAAAATTTGTTTTCTTCGCTAGAAGAATTTAAATACCATCCACGCAATTTAAATAACAATCGAAATAAAAGTAAGAGAAAGAATAACAAGAACAAAGAAAAAAAATAATAATAATAATAAAAATAAATATAATAAGAGTCAAACATAGGTATAGTGAAATGGAGTTGCTAAAATAAAGTAAAAATAAAAATAAAGATACAAGCAGACAAGTGGTCAATCGTAAATTTCATTTAAAAAGAGAATGGGTTTTCGCGGGCTTTTAAATTACAACATGAAATTTTAATTAGAAAAATAAAGTTCTTTTTGATTGGAAACTTCAGGAGGGACAAGTGAATATCTTCAGTTAAAATTAATTAAAAGGTCGTAAATGTGTTTCAGGTCAACAGAAATTACGACATGGCCGATTTGTTTCATTTTGCTTCGGTGTTTAATCTCTCTTTCATTCACTCTTTCCCCTTCCTTCGTTTCTTCTCTTATTCTATTACTAATTATTCTATCTCTCTGTCTCTCATTTTTTTCTAATTATCTCTAACTCCTTTTTGAATCCGTTTCCTCTCTCTCTCTCTCTCTCTCTCTCTCTCTCTCTCTCTCTCTCTCTCTCTCTCTCTCTCTCTCTCTCTCTCTCTCTCTCTCTCTCTCTCTCTCTCTCTCTCTCTCTCTCTCTCTCTCTCTCTCTTCTCTCTCTCTCTCTCTCTCTCTCTCTTCTCCTCTTTCTCTCCCTCTCTCTCTCTCTCTCTCTCTCTCTCTCTCTCTCTCTCTCTCTCTCTCTCTCTCTCTCTCTCTCTCTCTCTCTCTCTCTCTCTCTCTCTCTCTCTCTCTCTCTCTCTCTCTCTCTCTCTCTCTCTCCGGTGTTTCCTTTCCTCGTGACCTTAATTATAAGGATCATATTACTTCTCTCTCTCTCTCTCTCTTTTTGATTAAAGGAAACGAAAAATTCTATTTGTTTGATATTTATTTATATTGAATTAGTTTTGACTTTATTTTTCTGTTTACTTAAGGTTGGCTTCTCAATTTTTTTATTTAAAAGAAGATAGATTGTTATATTTTGATAATTAACTTAACTAAATCTAAAATATATATTCAGTCTCTAGGCTCATCTACATTAATTTCGTATATTATTATTATTATTATTATTATTATTATTATTATTATTATTATTATTATTATTATTATTATTATTATTATTATTATTATTATTATTATTATTATTATTATTATTATTATTATTATTATTATTATTATTATTATTATTATTATTATTATTATTATTATAATTATAATTAATTCTTGATTTTATATTTATTAGTTTTCTTGTCGTTATTATTATTATTATTATTATTATTAAATTTTATTATTATTATTATTATTATTATTATTATTATTATTATTATTATTATTATTATTATTATTATTATTATTATTATTATTATTATTATTATTTATTATTATTATTATTATTATTTTTTATTATTATTGTTATTGTTATTATTATTATTATTATTATTATTATTATTATTATTATTATTATTATTATTATTATTATTATTATTATTATTATTATTATTATTATTATTATTATTATTATTATTATTATTATTATTATTATTATTATTATTATTATTATTATCAAATTTCATGCTTCCCGTTCTTATTGCCCGTCCCTTCCTCAGTTTGTCTCCCACCTCCTTTTTCTGTACGTACTACCCTACGTATTTCTGGTCTCTCTTTTGAGAGCCCCCCAATTTCCTCCTGATCCTGGTGGCTTTCGAACCGTTGTCTGTGTGTGTATCCTGTACCCATCCTTCCCTCCTTCCCCCGTGGGTGAGGGTACAGGACAAAAACCGGGTTTTCTCACCTTTCTCCGGGCCTTTGATTATTGGGACCCAAACCTTGCCTAACTACTGAGAAGGTTGTCCAGCATCTGGGTGTATAATCTTGGGCTTCGCGTCTTATCCGTGTGGTGCACGGCTATCATTTTAGGGACTGAACGCTGAGTTCTGGGGGGCTTTCGGAGGCCAGACACAGGGATGAAGGAGGTAATATGCTCAAGGGGCGTGTAGTGGGCACGAATTTCGCGGTTACCCTCCCAGGTTATATTCTAGTGTTTATATTCATCATTGGTGTTATTATATTTGTGTTCATCTATTAAGGTACAGATATTTTTTGTGGAGTTGCTTTTATGGGTAAAAATAAGAAGAAAAAAACTTTTGATTAAGACGAAACTAACCATTAGTCGTTCTCCCAACCCAATCTCTTCCTGACTGCTTCCAGTCCAGAGTACAACAGGGACTTTGACCCCCTTGTTGATGAAATGGTTGGTATGAGGTCTCTCGCCAGCCCCTTAGTCCCATACAACGTTTCTGTTGTTGGGCCTACACCCTTCTCGACCAGCAGAGACAGGTAGAGCTTCAACGTACAACCCGATGATTCGATTGTCAAACCAGCCTACGCAGAAGACCCTGCGCCAACTGGGTCTCCCACCCAGAAATCCGCATAGGAAAACCGCTACCGTGATCATACTCTCGGATCCTCCTCCGGGAGTTCCCGGTCTAAACTCCAATCCCCTTTATTTTCATTTATTTTTACTTGCATTCCGCCACGTCACGTTCTCTGACTGATGTAAGCCATCTTGTCTCCAGTGATGCATTGGAGGCAGTTCTCCGATCGACTGAGGTATAGGCGACACCGATGAGGGGCGGTTCTACCTTGGTTCGTGCAGCCTCCAGAGCACAGAGTCAAATTTTAAATTCTCTATCGTTTATGGGGGAAGTCCCGATTATCTGCAAACCGGAGGATGTCTGCAACACCTCCAAAGGTACGATATACTCTATGGAGTTTCGTTCGGACGTTACGGACGAAATATTGACCCATTTCCAAAAACGACTTTCACCAGTCATCAATGTCTACAGGTTCCCTCCTCACAAGGAGAACCCCTCTGAACCTAACCCTCATCTTTTACTTACGTTATCTGTGCCTTTCCCTCCAACAAGAGTAAAACTTGGTTTTAAAGCACTCTGCTCGAGCTTGCGTCCACTTCCCGAGGAGGTGTTTTAAGTGCCACAAATTTGGACACCGCCTGAAGTATTGTATATCCTCTCACACCATCTATTCGCGTTGAGGAAGTTCTCTCCACTTCGCCTGCGATAATCCTCCTTGTTATCCAAATTGCAAGTTTCCACATCCAGCTTCTTCCATCCACTGCCCATTCTTCATCTTGGAGAAAGGAATCCTAAAACAATGCGGTCTTCATAAGTTGCTCGCCGTATTGAAATACGTCGAGCAAAAAAGAAATTATCCCATCTTCCTCTTTATTTTGCTAAGACTATGACTGCTCCATCTGCAGTTCTTTCTAGACGTGTCCCCCGCTCACATGTGCCGAGTTTGGACACTTCTCGAATTTCCCATTTTCTCCTTCCAACTGGGTTCAGTTTTAGAGACACCTTCTGGAGTTGAGATTCCCGTTGTTCGGGAATTGTCCTCAATGGTCCGTTCGTCCACTTGACTTCCATCGCCAACGAATAATTCTTTATCGTATGATTTTTACATTGCCGAGACCCACTCCCCGCCTCCAGTGAACAGTCTTCGTTCTCCATCCTCTTCAACTCTGGAGGATCTTTCTATTCTATGATCGTCGACCAATATGCATGTGCGACCTCTGACTCCCATTACACCATCTCTCAGAAACGTCCTGCTTCTCTTTCCCCAGGGAAGCATCATGATGTACCGTCTCTTGATCCTGTTCTCCCATCTAAAGGTGGGCCTTCTCCGACCAGAAGTCCGTATTCTTTTCAGTATCGTGTTGCGGACTTCTTGAAAAAAACGAACTCCGTTCAGAGTATGGGACCTCAGTCGATCGAGATAAAATGCCCTCGTCGCTCTACCCACCACCCAAATGAACATAAAAAGAATAGTGATTCTACTCCTACACCATCTACATTGCCTTTCCACACTTAGCCCAAGACTGACTTGCTTCAGCCATACTCTAGTGGGTCTGAAAATTACTCGGACTCCACTATGAACTCTACCGATGGCTCTTCAACTGCGGATCACCCCTGTGTTGACGTTATGATCTCTTTCAGAAAGAACTCGTATGTGGTTGTGTGGAAAACCCTTCCGTCGCTGCGGCAGTCCGGAGGTAGGAAGTGGCTCTGCTCCACGAGACATTGAACTGAGAGTGGGTACTAATGGAGCTGGGAGAGAAGGAACTTCTCTCCCAGACTCTTGTTCAGGCCTCCTTCCGTGATTTCGAAAGCAGCACATCATACTTTGCAAAATTTCCTGACTCTTCCGGTCCCATGGAACGTCATTATTCTTCCTTGAAAACTGCTTCAATAATTGCTACCGGCATTACTAGAGGTGCTGCTGAGAGGGCGAGTAACTCCTCTCAGTCTGCCAAGCTACGTAGTACCTGTCCTAGTTTTGGAAAACATGCTAACGTTGAGGACAATTTAGCTTACATCTTTAGTGAGAGCACTCTTTTGGAGGCCGGGAGTCTCTCTTGTTCCAGACAGGGTTGTCCCCCTTTCTCCCTTCTGCGTGTCTTTCCTCTTCCTCCTAGATTCGAGATTTCGATTGGTGGACCGTTGAGTGGCTCTCGAGATCTACTTGTACCGTCTTCCGAGAAGGCGTCTGACTCTCGGCACATCTTGACTATTGTCATGAATCCTCCTGAAAGTTGATTAGGCATTTTTCTATTAATATGACAAATTTTCTCCAGTGGAATTGTCGTGGCTATTTCTCGAACTATGTAGAATTAGCGAGACTAACCTCCGAACGTCACCGAAAGGTTATTTGTCTTCAGGAGCTGTAACTTCGCCACCGTGTCCTTTTTCCAACATTCACATACAGGGAGCTCCTCTTCCTGAATCGCGGAGCTAACAATAGACGAGTGCAACGATTCTGCTTCACGAATATGTCCCTTTCTCTTGAATTCCCCTCTCGACTCCGTTGCATGCGGTGGCAGCTAAAATTCACTAGAATCATCGCTTACTCTGTGCTCAGTGTATATGGCACCTAGCTGTCCGTACACTAGGGAGAACCTTCTAACGTTGTTCAGAAGTTTGCCGACGCCCATGTTAGTTCTAGGTTACCTTAGCCTCCTCCACCCATTTTGGGGTCAAACTATAGCATCCCCCAATACCAATTGGATGCTTGAGGGCTTAGAAAAGTTCTCTTTGTAATGTTTAAATACAGGTCTTCCAGCCTTTGAAATTTTTGACACGGGTTGTTCTTCCTGTGTCGACATCTTAATGTGCTCGATTTTATCCATCAATCGTTTCGGGTGGGAGAGGTCACCTTTTCTCTGGAAAAGTTACCATTTTTCGATTGTCCTACCATGCTTCGGCCTTAGCTTGCAGCAACAACCATATTTCTGCTGGCGGTATGATAGAGCGGACTGGTCTTCCTTCTATAAATATAGCCTATATATATAAATATAAATATAGCCTCTTTCTCTCTCTCTCGCTCTTCTCTCTCTACTCTCTCTCTCTCATCTTCTTCCTCACATCTCTCTCTTACTCTCTCTCTCTCTCTCTCCTCTCTCTCTGCTCGTCAATCTCTGCTATCTATCTATCTATCTATCATATCTAATCGTAATCTGATCGTCATCTGAATGCGATCCTATCCTCATCCATCCGTATCTATCTAGCTTCTATATCTATCCTATCTACTCGTAGTCTATCTATCTAATCATCTATCTATCCATCTAATATATATATATATTAATATATATTATAACGATACTGATACCCCGCTACTATACTCACATATAAATTAAAAGAATAGATATAACTAATATTAATACAATAAATACTAATAAATAAGATAAATAACACTAAGTATATAAATATATATATATATATATATTAAATATATATTATATATATATATATATATATTATATTTTATATATATAATATAGATAATATATATATATATATAATAATATATATATATAATTATATATATATATATATATTATTATATAATATAATATTAATAATATATTATATTATAGTACCCAATAGCCACATACCAATCTCTCTCGAAGGCGATTTAAACGACCCCATCCACAACAGCATCGGTTATAAAGATTTAACCCTTCTACCCCCAGGCCAACCATATCTATTAACGATTAGAAATTCCCTAAATCTTACTCCCAAAAACCTCCCCCACGCGTTTCCCTCCCCAAGGTAACCAATCCCCTACTTTCCCCAGACTTAACATTCTGTTCCCCCTCCTTACGTACCCCTCTAACTGGGAACCTGTTTCCGTGTGATGATATCACTTCCTTTTTAATTTCTCATAAAGGAAGTCTCTGTAAAACAATTTTAACAGTACAATTTACACTAAGCGTATACAAAGCGAACTGGCCTGCAGTTACTAACCATATAGAAACCCATATTAACCAATCCATAATACAACATTCCTACACACCTCCATTATTCATTTAAACAATACAATCATTAAATCAGCCAACCTCTATATACCCAAAGGCCACACGAAAAATCATAACAACACCAAACTACCTTGAGATAACCAACTCATCATAACAACTGAAATAAACACAACAAGGGCTACAACAATAACTGAAATAACCACAAATAACAACAACACCCCAAACTCACCTACATAATCACCAACACCACAATAAGTTTTCAGATACTTACAACTAAACAGCTCACGTTTAGACGAAATGAAAAAAACCTGGCAAAGTCATTAGAAAATTAAACTTCTCAAACACCCCAACAATCCTACGAATCACCATCCTTACCAAGCAACTGCCCTCCCTTCCCAAAACATCTAATCAGCAGTCTTGCTAAGCTTACTGCCACCCATCTCTCCGAACCACCACTCCCGAAGACAGGCGAAATAAAAAAAACCACTCAAGGAACTTCAAACCTAGACACCCCTCCCAAACCGCCATTCACAAACCTACATGTAAAGAATCCATTTTTAACCCTCAAAATTTCACAGCGAGCAGGTCCAGACTCAATACGTCCAACCTTCACTCAAACACACTTGGAGAAAAAAATTCTCTTATCACAGAATCTTTAACAAATCATTGGCAGCTCAACTACATCCCCAATCCTGGAAGCATAGCCATTCATAATCTCCAAAACTCAAACACAAAAAAAAGACCCTGAACTCCTCTCCTCCTACCGCCCAAATTACTTTCTGCTTTTGACTCGCATTTGTAAACTTCTTAGAGGAAATTAATACTAAACAAAATTCCACCCCATACTCTCCCAGATTTACAACACGGATTTTCAAAAGCAACACTCGTTCACAACTACGGCCCTCACTCCCGTCACACAACAAACATCATTAATTTTCTTCAAGGCAATCCCTTTCCATTAGCATCTATCACTCACACCACAGAACATAATATAAAGCATTTCGATATCGGTCCCACCAAATCCTGTATTCAGAAAAAAGTACTCCACCTCCCCCATTAGAGATAATGACAAACAAATACTGGACTCTCTACAATTTCCTCACACCGTTTCCGCTAAGGGTGCTGTGAGTTACAAAACACCCCTCTCCCATTCAATCAAATTACCAAAATGGCCGTCCCAGCATTGGCGCCATTCTCTCTCCATTCTTGGTCAACTTTTTCACAGCAGATTTACTATCACCGAACCACCAATCACCAAGACTATAACTTCAACGCAGACGAAATCAGTCTGATTTTCCCAAACCCACACGTAAACATAGCCACAAAATACCAAGACTTTTACATCTATATAGAAAATTGGTTAAGTTCCACAAGGGAATTGACAGCATCCCCCAAATCTTTCCTTCCAATCACCCTTTTACCACTGATCTCGAATACAGATCCTCACCTCCATCCTTTAATTCTGAACAGAACACCCCTTCATTAAAACAAAACCCCCAAAATACTGGGACTACCGTTTGGACAACACATGAACGTTTCCCCCACATCACCAAATACTTCCTAACCCAAACGAAAACAACATCCTCCGAACCCCTGCTCAACAACATTCAGGCAGAAACACGCACACTCCACACTAACTTATAAACAGACTCCTTAGCACAACTCTGACATATGCGACCAGCGGATGGTTTCCAGCCACTCTACAACAATCGAAGACACAAAATAATGACAGAATATTCTCAAATACAAGCCCTCAGAATTAATCACAGGCATGCACCCAAAGACACCCCAATCCAACATTTACACGATGACTGAAACTTCCATCCTCGCCATCATCCACACACTTGGAGATGGTGGGGACTCAAATTCTATCAGAAAACAACGGTAAATTATCCAACATCCTTGTCCCTATCTCTCCACCCGTCTTCACCAACAAGACTAAAAATCTCCCCCCCCCATATTCTTCACTAAGCTCAATTCTAATGCAACAAATTACTAACAGATTCCTTCCCTCCCCCTCCCAAATAGGTCATGGAGAATTACACATTTCATACACATTCTAACCAGCACATACGCTAACGCCAAATATCACAATTATATAATCTTTAGAAACCACCCCCGACACCAAACGCTCTCTCGGATACTACTAGAGGGAAAGAACAACGCTGTCCAGAAGAGGCCCCCAACAGATGGCCTCAGCTCGGAGATGGCGGATCATGGGTGTCTCAACT